>JASDQU010347437.1:0-12348 GCA_032191745.1 Picea mariana
ATTGCTGCTCATTTTGGTGTAGGCAAGACAATGGCTAATTTGCAAAGATACTGCTACTGGCCTAAAATGAATGAAAGTGTTTCAAGATATGTTTGAGGATGTTCGTTATGTGCCACAAGTAAACCTAGAAATCGAAAGTTGGGTTTGTATACTCCACTTCCGATTCCTTCTCGTCCTTGGGAAAGTATTTCCATGGACTTTGTAAGAGGGCTACCTATGTCTAGATGAAATCATGATTATCTTTATGTTGTTTTTGATCGATTTAGAAAAATGTGTATTTTGATGCCTTGTACAAAGTAGGTTACAACTGAGCAAACGACACAAATGTTCTTTCAAAATGTTTGGGTGCATTTTGGATTGCCTAAATTCATAGATTCTGATTGGGATTCTCGATTTGTTGGAAGTTTTTGGTCGAGTTTATGGGCACTCATGGACACCAAACTGAAAAAGAGCACAACTTTTCATCCACAAACAGATGGTTAGACAGAAGTGGTAAATTGAACAGTGGTGCATCTTCTTCATTCTTATTGCAGCAAGCATCCTAAACTTTGGGATGAGCATTTACACTACATTCATCATGCTTACAATCGAGCTAAGCACTCTTCAACTCAAACGTCACCATTTGAAGTATGTTTTGGCTATTTTCCCAAATCTCCTTTAGATTTTATCTTTGGGAAGGATATTGCTATTGATGATCAATATGACATTGATAGGGCAGAAAAGTTCATTGAACAAATTCAGTCAATACATCAAATGGTGCAAGAGAAATTGGAAAAAAGTCAAGCCAAGTACAAGACGAGACATGACAAGCACCGTGTTGATCACAGTTTCCAAGTTGGAGATGAAGTTTGGCTTTACATCAGTAAGGAGAAGGTAAAAAATTGAAACCGATTCGATATGGTCCTTTCAAGATTATCGACAAGATTGGTAACAATGCCTTTCGTTTAGATTTGCCTCCTTATATGAACATGTATGCAGTTGTTAATGTTGAGAATTTGAAATTGTATGAGCCTCTTTTGATTGATGATCAAGGAGAGCATGTTCATATTCCTTCTATAGATGATTTTTCCCCAGAATATCTTACAGAACTGCATGAAGACACTATCCTTGACAGGAGAATGCGAACTTCAAAACGAAGAAATGTGAGTATCTTCGAGTTGGTCTTAAAGGTACAAATCCAAGAAAATCCAAGTGGATTGAGGTTGGAAAGGTTAGGGAGCTATACCCTCATTTTCAGATAGATTGAAAATAGTATTTTGGAGGTCCAAAAGCTTCCTAATGGGGAGGTGTGATCCAGGGGATCAAATTTTGCTCAAAAATTCAAATTTCTTGGACTCACTTCAAATCAAATGAGAGCATAGGCCTGATTGTTACAAACCCAACACAACTCGTTTGGGTTCAAACGGATGTCAGGAGCGAGAGATATTGCATTCTGTTCAAAATGACAAACAGGAAAAAAAAGGGGGTGTTGATTGTACAGTCCGTACAAAAGTTGACGTGGTAGGCCATATGACACATGGAAGGTCATATGACACATGGCAGGTAGTTATTTGGACAATTGGCATGTGACATCGCATGTTTGCAGCGAATGGGATGACGACACGTGGCCTAGTCAATGGCCGCCACGTGTCATATATCTATTGGTTTAAAATTGTGTCATTGGCCGGAGTCGACCCTGTGACCTCCAGGCAGGGGGGAGAGACTTGGGAAGAGCTGCCAACCAGTGCACCACTGGTTGTTCCTTGTTATATATGTAGCAAAATATATTTAAATGTTTTCATATGTGTATAGTTGGGGCACGACCGGGCTGGGGCTTAGCCCCAGCCCTTGGTCGCACATTGTGTTACATATGACCCAATGCTATACCATTCGATGTGTGCACGATTGTGTTTTGTTCCAACAGTTATACAAACGACCTGCCATTTTTCCTTTGACCATTGGCTTGTGGAACGGGAGCCTATGTTTATACTTGCGCGCGATCGCATGGGTCATATGACCTTGCCCTTGACGGTTAGGGGCTAGGTACACCCGTAACTATCCTACAGTTTGCACAATTCACGTGGTTGCATCCAATGCTAAGTTTTTACGCTTAAATATGCACGTGGGCTAGGTTGAGCCAACAAGGGTGCGTTTTGTAGATGCAGAGACAACAAGTTTGAAGGGGGGACTTCCAGGAAGCCTATCTTCTTCAATTTTTGGCCAAACGAGGTGCCGAAAAAGCCCAGCTATGGATTTTTAGACGTTCTGAAGCCATTGGAGCAGTCTATTTGGCATTTTTAGCATTGTAAAGCACATTTTTGATCACTTTGAGAAAATAATACAAATGATCCATTGGAAGCTGGACCGGGAGATGTAGCCCAAGAGAGGGGTGAATTCCTTTATCATTTGTTGTGTTATGTGTTTTTTGTTCAATGTTTTTTCTGCTATTTATATGCATCTTGAATGAGTAAATCCTATTAAAATTTTGTTGCAAAGTTGATCCATTTGCATTTTAAAACATAAATTTTACTTGCAAATAATTTCAAGAATACAAGTCTTCTTCATTTTTAGATCATTAAAGAACCATGTTAGGGCCATTAAAAAAATGAATAATATAAGAAAAAGCAAGCCAATGTTCATAAGACACATTAGTCCTTAAACAATTCAAAGTAAGTTGATGCCTAAGATACAATCCATGTAAACAATTCACCCTAGTATCCCCTTCACGTATCACCTAGGCCTAAGACCTTGGGAAGGTTAATAAGTTTAGGTATGGGAGGGTCTTCATCCATCCCTATTAGGTGTGCCACCTAGACATGAAATTAATAAACTAGGTAGAGCAATAGGTCCTGAGAGTGACAAGGGAAAGTAAAAATCCATCAAGATAAAGTGTAAAATTGTTATGGTTTAGGGCTTCCTTCAAGCCTTATGGTCTCCATCTATATGAGCGGTTTTGTTGATGGTGAGATTTCGCTTGAGTTACCCAATATTTGCGTGACACATTTTTCCAAACCCCTTCATTAGCCATATTTCCAATCGTTTATTTCATTTATCAGTTGTAAATTTGAGGGTTCCCCTTTATGGGTTTCCAAGCTTTATCATTACATTTTTGGGACCAGGGTGAGCATTGAATGAGTAGAGCTCAAGTTGGACCGAATTTTTGTGGTCTTAATTTTCTATGTTTAATTTATTTTTAACATCATTTTCTTATTATTTTATAGTAACTATGAAACAACCTCAAGGCCTTCAACCCCTTCTTCTCTTTAGACTGGGCCATATCCGAAGTTTAGGACATGTGATGGGATGTAATATGGAAAGTGCTAAGTATGTACGAGAGTGGAACGTTACCCTTGGGAGGGCCCCCCAACATTACCCCTTCTCCCTGGGTAGTGACAATATGAGAATAGGGTACAGAAGATGACCACTAAGGTGAAACAAGGAAACCAAGACAATTTCTCAAGAAAGTGATCCACTATCCAACTTCAAGCAATGATCCTTGTCCACATTCCCAATAAATTAAGCTTAACACCTTGCATGAAAAAATGACTAACCATACCTCATGGTGACACTGGCTTACCATGTCCCATACCCTGGGTTACTTGAATGTGACGAGCCTTGGTTGATCTATGCTAGGAGGAAAATCAGCGGGGTTGTTAAGCTTCCATTTATGGATATGTTGGTCATGATCATGGTGTAGACCATGTTCTCCATTGTGGGCCTTGATATATGATCTCCTCTAGTTACCCCTAGGCATGGTAGGTGTGGTAACATTGGGCTCCAACATGGGGACATGTGCTCACTATAGAGTGCATGAGAACACCAACATATCTAGTTGTCCAAGACATGAAATCCTACACCCAATTCAAGCAACAAAGAACTTTAGAAGTACCTGACGATGGATGTAATCCACCAATTGTCAGTGATAATCCCAACCATGCATGAAAATAAAATTTTCCTTAGCTAGAAAATGATAAAGACAAATGGAAAATGCAATTTCCTAACATGTATTCATTATATGCAAACAAGAAATCAACATGTATATGCAAGAAGATACAACTGCACTAGCATGAGTGCATTATGCAATATATACAAATGAAAATGCAAGGTGAAAATTCCTACCTAACCTACACTAATCAATGTTAGTTGAAATTATAGGTATAATAATATTACCAGTGAAATTGTTCTAGCATTGTATCAAAATGCTTATCCCTGTGCTTCATCATAAACCAAAATAAATATAAGTCAATAACACAAATTTCATGAGCTATAGAATGCATTATATCATAAATAATCATAAAATGTAACTCATGGAGGTAGGAGGGAGGGAAAAAATCATGCCAAGAGGTATCACTACAACCATACCTTATCCATCCTAGGATCAAGACAAAAAAATCAAATGAAGGAAAATCCTCATCCTTATCCACCAAGACAACACCTGAAGACTGAGAAGGAACCTAAGGAAAACTATAAGGTTTCCCATGGAAAAAGAAAGAGCTAAGTAGATGACCAAACCAAGCCTAGAGAAAAAAAAATTTCTCCCAACCCAAGGCTTTCTAATATTGTGTTTGAAGCTAAAAAACCCTTACAAAAAAACAAAGGTTGAAAACAACTTTGTCTGATAGGAAAGTGACGATCATAAGGAAAACTCCCAACCATATTTATAGCAGAATAGCAAGGTAAAAGAAGAGACGGTTGGAAACGCTTGTCATAAAATTATTGTTCTGGGAAAATCATGTCCATAACCCCATCAAGCTTGTCCTTACCCCCATCAAGGTCAGATAACAATAATGTTTAAAACTCTTCTTCGTAGGATAAATCCAAGTGCTCAAAAGAATATGTATCAAACCCTCTAGGATAAAACCATAAGTCATCATGAGAGTGTTGCAATAAGTCACCCCTGGGTGGTTGGACTAAATTTGTAATCATGTAATCTTCATGTTTCCAAGCTTCTGAATCAGTAGTAATCTCATATGGTTGTTTTAAAGGAAACAATTCAAAATGACCTTCAATGTCATAAATAGAATCTCCATAGGGACAAATCACATCGCATTTATGTTTCCCAACATGTATAAACTCATCAGTATTATTAATCACATAATCACCTTTATTATAACATGAAGGGTCTAATTCATCCAAGGGTTCCTCTAGCACATCTTCAATTTCCCATCATGAAATGCATCAACATTGAAAAGTTGGAAATGAGTGTAACTTACGAGGTTTTTTTCTTCTTGTGCATGAGGAATGGAGACTTGGGTGACTTCATCAAGTAGAGGAGAAAATAAAAAACTTCGTCTATATGAAGAGCCTCTTCATGGATTAGGTATTTAAAATGGTGTGTTTCATAAAATTGTTTTTCTTTGGCATTATTCACAAGGAAACTCATGTTCTTCTTGGAAATTTTCCCCATGCCTCACACCTTGAGGCTCTCATTCTTCAATAAATTCTTCTTTGTCTTCAATGAATTCATGAGGTGATTCATGCTCCTCTTCGAGGGGTTGGTAACCCTCTTCATGAATATTCTCTTCAACTTCTTGTTCTTCAAAGGTTTCTTCATCTTCCTCATCAAGGTCAAAATATAACTCTTCCCTTTGTAGGGCCACTTTGAGATCATGGCGAATATCTTCATATCTTTGTGTTCTCGGGGCCCACCTCTTGAGTAATTTCTCAATGAAAATTGTAAGAGAAGATATAGTATTTGGATTGAGAGTGTCCTTGACCCAATCCTTTTGTATTGTTTCCATAGATAGAAAAAACAATCTTATTAACACATACTGATGTGTCACATCTATCTTTGAAACATACTTCAATAAATTCACAACATGAGTAATAGACAAGGACGTGTTTCCATCAAATTTTGGAAATTTTTTCCCCAACCTAGAGAAAAGAGATTTCGGTACCCTCAAATATCCTCAATATCCAGAGAGGTAAAAATTTTGTGAAGTGACCAACGTGTCATAATTCCATCACTTGAAAATATACAATATCACAAAGTTAAGAGTAGGATGCCACCTTCGAATATGTCAATGGATTCACCAGATGATCTCTTTTTGATCATCAACAGAAGGAAAGGGAATTAACCTCAATGGATTCGCCATGTAAACTTGTAAGATAAGGGATTCAAGAGAAATTTTACCAAAGATATGTCATTTGAGGGGAATGAATCAATCTTCCTTGGCAGTGGCACTTAAATGTTATCACAAGATTTTTACTTTTGCAAAGCTCCACTACAATTTATCAAATCTTGTGTAACTATAGAAGATCCTACAATTGTCACCACAGTAATAAATTCCCATGTTTTAGTGATTAAGGAGGTCCACCACAAGTGATGCTTCTTTGGTGACCTCAAGGGATAAAAGTAGCAAGTATAGTAGCCAAGCCTACCACCCCCTCTCATGATCACTATGTAAAAGGTATAGTTCAAGGAAAGATAAGAGATATAAGTTTGTTTAAGTACATTCTTGGAACACAAACAATTTATAGCATGTATATAATTATTTCCAGGTTCAAGCAAGCAATAAAGTGCCTCTTAAAGAGCCTAGAAATGAAAAGTTGTTAAATCGGTTATGAATTTCCAGCAATGAATAATAGTGAAACAACAATAAGTAAGTTATAATAACAACAATATTTTTATTATCAGAAATGCAACAATTGGTAAGGAAAACTTAACACAAATCCACTATAACAATATCCAATTGATAGATGCAATTTTTGAATGAGTTAGACCGGCAATAAATGAGTTTATGAAGAAAATTAAAGAGTTATCAAGTGGTTGTAAAAGACTTTTATAAAAACTCAAGTTTACTAGAAAGTTAGTCAAAGTTAGTGTTAGAAACGTTAGTGGAGAGATTAAAAGAGGGTTCAAACATAGTGTTTGTTGATCAATTTAACTACAAGAGAGCTATGTAACCAATGCCTTAGGGATATGGAGTCTTTATAACAACAAATGCAACAATACTTGAATACTAAACTAGTAGAAACCAATAGGTAGGGTTTAAACTCTAAGGTGATACCACATTAGGGCCTTAGGATTTAAAAATTAAAGAGAATGATTGGTAGAGTGCAAGCACATTTGGGCTCTAACAACCTTTTCTCCTTTCTTAATGCTTCAACTAGGTCAAAATCAAATGTCTAGGGCCAAAATCCTAAAGTCACTTTGGGGATTTATGACACTGACCCGAGCAAGGATTCATTCACAAATTTTGGACAAAATCAACCTTGTGAGAGGAGGAAGCAAATATGCTCCTCTCTTAGGGTTTCACCAAGCAAGATGTCTAGCATGAAAAAGTATAATTTCCATGAAACATTAATAAAATGAAGACAAAATTGCAGAAATTTCACTTCACCGAGATACCATGAGATAACACCCTAATTGCAAAAATTCCATCCAAAAATTAGCAAAACCATCCACAATTTTACTCTCCAAGCATAACGCATAGGTGTAGAAGAGATAGATAGCCCAAGAGGGAGAAAATTTCATACTTGTCTCTGAAAAAGGTGAGAAGTGATGATGAAAAATGAAATGTGTGGGTGGCCTATTTATATGAGGCCACCCTAAAAAAAATTTTCCACATTATTTTCTCAATTACAAAATATAAGAGGGCCAACCCCTTAATTTTCCTCTACAATATGCCAAAAATCAAAATTACATAAAACATAACCCTAAAAGGGCGATGTCATGCCCGAGAAGGGTGACATAGTGCTCAAGAGAGTTACATCAAGCCTCAAGAAGGGTGATTTTAGGCCTCCAAAGGGCATAATTCATGTTGCAATGTGAAAAAATATGAACCAAAGTGTCACCTCATGTTAAATCACCTTCAGAGCCACATCATCCATAAAACCCTACCCTCCAAAGGTGACATTAAGGTCTAGAGGGTGATGCCATAGGCCTCCAAAGGCCATGTCCAAGTGAAATAGGGGTGTAATCTTGTCCTCGAGTGATGTAAAGGTTCCTCCAAATGAAATGTCCTCCATCCTCTCTGTAAGAAATCTCCCGGTGGTTTTCCCATCCGATGGGCTTCTCAGCCGATGTATGTGGCACACTGACCAAACCTGCTTAAACCAAGCCCATATCTCCATCATCCAAGGTTCCAAGGATGTAAGAGGCACTATATAAGGGTATTGAGTCAACAAATGACTCACTCCTCTCCATCACACATGACAAAGTCCTATAATAATTCATAACATCTCGAGCACAACCCAATACGTCCCTAAAAGAACCATGTCAGGGCCATTCAAAACAAAGAAAAATATAAGAAAAATTAAACCAATGTTCATAAGACACATTAGTCCTTAAATAATCCAATGTAAGTTGATGCCTAAGATAAAAACCATGTAAACAATTCACCCCAGTATCCCCTTCAAGTATCACCCAATCCCAGGACCTTATGATGGTTACCAAGTTTATTTATGGGAGGGCATTCATCAAACCCTATTAGGTGTGCCACCTAGATAAAAAATAAATAACCCAGGTAGAGGGATATGTACTAAGAGTGATAAGGGAAAGTAAAAATACATCAAGAGTACGTGTGAAGATGTTATAGTTTATGAATTCCTTCACGGCTTCTGGTGTCCATCTCTATGAGAAGTTTTGGCTGTGCTTTCTCTTGAGTTACCCAATATTTGCATGACACATTTTTCCAAACCCTTCATTAGCCATCTTTGCAATTGCTTCTTTTATTTATAATTTGCAAATTTGAGGGTCCCCCTTTATGGGTTTCCATGCTTTAGCATTAGTTTTTTGGGACCGGGGAGAGGATTTAATGAGAAGAGGTCAAGCTGGGCCGAATTTCGGTGGTTCTAATTTTCTATGGTCACTTCCTTTTTAACATCATTTTCTTGTTCTTTTATAGTAGATGTGAAACAAACTCTCAACCTTTGGCCCCTTGTTCTCATGAGAGTGGGACATATTAGAATTTTAGGATATGTGGATGATTTAAGATGGAAAGTGTTAAGTATGGCTGGGAGTGAAATCTTACCCTTGGGAGGGCCCGCCAGTATTACCCCTTTTCCTTGGGTGGTGACAATACAAAACTAGGGTACAGAAGTTGATCACCAAGTTGAAACAAAGACAACCAAGGAAATTTCTCAAGAAAGAGATCCACTATCCAAATTCAACCAATGATCCCTGTCCACATGCCAAATAATTTAACAACAACACCTTGCATGAAAAAAGGACTAACCATACCTCATGGTGACGCTGGCTAACCATGTCCCATAACCTGGGTTTCTTGAATGTGACGAGCCTTGGTTGATCTTTGTTGGGAGGAAAATCAGGGGGGTTGTTGGGCTACCATATGTGGACATGATGTTCATCATCATAGTGTAGATATTGTTCTCCATTGTGGGCATCAATACATGATATTCTGCATCTACCCCTAGGCATGGGGGGGTAACATGCCCCGATGTGGTTAGTCGATACGTCAACTTCTCGGGGGTGGAAATTTTTCATATAATCTATGTTTGGGGCACTCAGTACCCGGTCGGAAAGGTATAGTCGAAGAGTACACATTCTGTTAGGAATTACCATCTAAATCTTTCTACATGATAGGTTCTATCCCACCAAAAAACATTGTTTAGGGTCCTAAAATGTCCCTGGAAGTTTGGGACCCAAAAAACCATAGAAAAAATGCCAAGAAGTGGAACCATTATGAATTAGTGGAATTGTTGGGTGGCCACCAATATCCACCTGGATTGGTCCTCCCACCTTAGTAATAAATGGTTCCCACTGTGTCAAGTTACTCCATCATATGGGGAAACTTCTATTGAATCTGACTTCTCATAAGCTAGTTTCCTTGGTGAAGAAGATTCCCTCCTTTGACGACCCAATAGAGTTGGGTATTTTTATAGCGGGTTCCTTTCATTTTGGTGTCCATTATTTGATCAAATTTCTCATGTTGGATGTAGTCAGTATTGAGTTTTGTAGGGTCCAAGTGCTCGGTTGTGTTAGAAGAATCTAGGAGAGGTGGAAAATATGGTCGAAGCAGTTCCACTTTAAATACTAGGTGCAAGCCAAGGAAAGGTGGAATAATTAATTCAAAAGAATTTTCACCCATGACATTCGTGATGGTGTAAGTCTTGTATCATAGTGGGCAGAGATTTCAATGAGATCATGTGGGGCACTCTTTCTACAAATAAAACTATACCTTATCTCCTACCTAAAAATTGTGTGGTACCTAATGTTGATCGTGGAACTGATTGTACCTAGCATTGGATTTCTCCATAATATAATGAACTTGTACTTGTATGTGATGGACTCATTTGAAAAAAATGGTTTCTTTATCAACCTCATTCTAAGAATGAGAGGACTCTTTCTATGCAATTGTAATGGGAAAAGCTACGCTAATGGGTGAAAATGACTGGAACCCTAAGTGCACCTGAAAAGGGTTGTGGAAAATAGAGCTATGTAGGGATATGTTGTAGCTATGTTGAACATAAATAAGGCTCTCATCCCATGTGCATGGATGTATATAATTGTACATCCTTATTATATGGAAACTCATCCTATTGACTACCTATTTTTGTCCATTAGTCTATGGGTGGAAGGTAATCGATTTGGTTAGCTTGGTGTCCATCATCGACCATAGGATGCAACAAAAAGTACTCTAGAACCTATTGTCTCGATCTAAAATAATGGTCCATGGGAGACCAAAATGAACCCATAAATGTTCAAATAAGATATTAGTGGTGGCCTCGGGTTTGATGCTCTTCTTGTAGGGTGCCAAAACTGCCATATTAGAGAATCGTTCAATGGCCACGAAGAAACATTCATTCCCATGCTTGGTTGAACGCATGTAGAACATGTAATCCATGGATATGGAATCCCAATACCTATATTTATACAGATGGATATCGGTGGCTATCCACCTATTCAACTTGGCTCAAAAATATCTTATGTAAATTTACTATTTTTAGCAGTTTTTTGGTTCCTAAACTTTCAGGGCCATTTTGAGGGCCTAAATGAAGTTATTTCTGGATCAAGCACCTCAATGATATTCAAAGGCCTTGATTGAGCCCCCAAAATGAATCTCCTCAATGATACCTTTCCAATGAGCTATCGTGCACCAAAAAAAGAGATCATATGCCAAAGTTAAGCCCCTAGGAAGTTGATACACTGAACTACCCAAAACGAGGTTCGCAAAAATGTTGTCTTTTCATCTTCCGGGGTTAGGGTTTTGGATTTTATTTATGTTAAAAATGAATTTAGAGCCTCATTGTAATAATATTATTTTGAATGATCATATCCATCACATCTCTTCTCATAGATAAGTTGTGACCATTCTAACGAGTTCATTCACTCTCTATTTTACAGTACTGTACATTTCGCTCAGGAATAGAAATTGTGTATTACCGTATCTCTATGTTTATTGTTATATCTATGCTATATATCTATCATATTATTGGATATCTGATATATATCTATAAATATATTTATCATATCTCTTCTCTCATTTCATGCCGAAAATAATCTGGATCACTAGTATCAGACCAGACTGCTCTTTATCATTTTTCAATGCATGTCCCCGACTTTGTTCGAGTATAGAAAGTTGGGTCTTGAGATTGTATCTATTGAGGAAACTTACTCTCACACACCCAAGAAACCCTCTATGGTGGAAGAAAATAAAAATGGAGTAGAATATTCTATTAATATGTTTCTTGAGAAAGATCTCACCCAACACAAGGATGACATGCTGAAGAATTTTTCCCACATCATTCAATGCATTTTGATAGAAACATGCACGTCTTCATAAATAGACCAAATTGGAGGAACATCCCCCTTCAAGGTACAAGTTAATTTTGATATTCCCTTATTTGAAGGTAAGATCGATGCGAATACCCTAGAAAAATGGTTAAATCTTCTAGAAGGTTATTTCTATGTTCACAATTTTTCCAAAAGGGAAAAGATCACCTTCACACACCTTAAATCTCTCCTCCATGTCAAACCTTGGTGGGAAACTTACTAGGAGAAAATTTCCACAAAGGAGTTTACAATATATGGGGCTGAGTCAACTCGGGATATGTTTTTGGATGCAGTCAAGGAACAATATTACCCTGTTGGTAACTATGAAAACCAGTACATGAGATGGACCACACTGTGACACGAAAGGGGCCAAACAGTGCCATAGTTCACAAATAATTTCCATACCTTGTGCACCAAGTTGGTTATTAAATAATCTGAGCGACCTTAAGTTCTAAAATACCTTGGGGCTCTACATAGGTACATCCAAACCAAAATGGATTTCCTAGACATCTCATCACTGAGAGCTGCCTATCGATATGCTTTCCAAATCAAGCAGAAATTTAGGAATCCAAAAAAAAGGGAGTTCAGGTTTGAAAAAACGCAACAACCAAAGAACAATAAAGATGACCCTA
>JASDQU010347439.1:0-12348 GCA_032191745.1 Picea mariana
TGCTAGTATATTGATGATGTCTTAGTGGTACTTTTATCATTGTCATTAGAAACATTTTAGGGTGGGGTTACTAATATTAAATGACTTCATTTATACATGAGCTAGGTTATAGTCATATAATGAGGATGATAGTTAAGATGATCATGATTGCAATTCCCCTCTTAAATTAAATACAATATTTTGCCTATTTGGAACTCTTAGGTGGTTATGGTTATGACACAGTGCAAAGTTCCAGGTCTGCGATGCGCTATTGAATTTGTTGGATCACTCCTTCCAGTTGTTCTACCTGCCATGGAACTCATTCTTCTATCTGGACTTCGAGGAGTGTCATAGAGCGAAGTGCTCTATGAACCCGTTCATGTACTTTGAGTTTCTCTGTGAGCAATTGTTCCCTGTCTTGTTGTAGCACTGCTTTCTCTTTCTCCCACTTTGCTTGAAGAGCTAGTTTTTCCTATTCTGCATTACTGCGTTGTTCTATCATATCTTTCTGTGCCTATGCCAAAGCTTGGGTATCTTGTACTGTCTCTTCCTGAGCTCATCGAAGGCGAGCTTCAAATTTATTGGAAATCTGGTGCAGTTGGGCTGGCTCATCTCCTGGTTCTTCTGTTCCACTTGTCGAGGGTGCAATAGAAACTGCGTGGCTAGATTATAGTGCCTGCTTCACTTCTCAAAGTTATTCCTTGATTCGGCTGAATACCTCCTCCTGCTTCTCTTCTTTATTTTCCGTGATCTCCAATGAAGCATCATTCAACTCAATGACTAAGAAGTTGAAATCATCTAAGGTGAAGGTAGTCTTAAACGTAGCCCTGCTGGCTCTGGATTTCTTTTGGGATGAAGGCTTTGGTGGGGTAACCTTCATTTTCTTGGTTGGATCCTCTTCATCTCTAGGAAAAGTAACTTTGCCTTTGTTTTTCTCGACTTCCATGCCACCTAGTTCTCCACCATCATCTCCTTGCTCAGGTGAGGTCAAAGATGTCTCCACCGATGTGCTATGGACATCATGCACTTCATCATTTTTCTTCGTTTTACTTGGTCCCGGTGTGCTCGACATAGTTTCAGGGCTATCCACATCAGACATCTCTCCAAGGTTCGTTGTAACAATGAGGTCTACCAACCATTCCTTGGTAATCTCCTCCAAGTCATCTTATGTCAATTTGTAATATGAATGGAGCTGTTGTTTATGCTCATCAGCACGCGCTGTAATGTAGGTGAAGTGGCGATCCATGCTAAACTTCATCAAGGGTCTAAACCTCTAAAGTGTGTTCGAGGTGATGCGCGATGTAGACTGGATTCAGATCTTTAACTGGTTGTAGTAGGCGTGGAAGACGACATTTCATTGCCACTATTTTCTTGTGTCATTGGAATACCACAGCGTACAGAAGTTTGAGGCCAGTGGTTCGAAGGGTTATATATCTGGGAAAGTGGTGCCTTCTGGTAGCTCCTAGGCAATGAAAGCGATCAATATAAGAATCCAACTAAAATGGAAGTCATACCCTTGGTCTTGCGCTTCTCTGCAATCAATATATAGTTGGTTGACAAGGTACTGCGCCCAGTTCATCTATAATCCCTTTGCGCACTTGCTTGCGAGGTCGACCACAAATCCGATCACTTGAGTTTGTCTATTCTTACGAACTAACTTGCCTGTGATCAACTGACGGGAAAGGTACACTACGCCACTTCTGATAGAGGCTACCTTGTAGCTTCGCGTTCCCTTCTCGACATCGCCATAGGTTTCCTTAATTTTTTGCACTAATACTCAGTCAAAGGTCTTGCTAGGGTAGACCTCCTATGAGTCAAGGCCTTGCATGCTAAACCCTGTGATCCGATTGTTCAAGGTCAGATCCACAGTGATGCATCGGTTTAGCCATAGGTATCCTTCATGATAGAAAGATAGAAGCAACTTCACGCACGCATTCACCTCCTGGTGTCTGCCAAAGTGCGAGATCTTCATAACATTCAACAATGTAGACTGCGCGAGGTTCTAGGTCCAATACTATGGGACGATCTTCGAGTTCTTTCCCTTCATCTTCATTAGATACTTGTGCAGGGCAAGCATACTGTAGACTCTCCTATTGCCGAGGTTGAAGTCACTAAACTTCAATGTTGCGAGCTTGTATTGAATGACTCGAACTGCATGCACTCCTTTCGAAAGGTACGCAGTGATCAAAGTATACTTGAAGTCTCCGGGTACATTGTCGTGGTTAATCCCACCACTCTGAATAAGCTTGGAATTTGCAATGTCATCTCTTTGCTTTGTTCTTGTCTCTGTCGTGGTTTAGGAAGGTCTTGCTCCATGAGCAATTGATGGAGAAGCTTGGATTCCTCCTGTTCATGATGCTTGCACACCTGCAGACATCCTTCTTTCTGACATGACTCTCTCATCCATTAGGTCAATCAAAACGTCTTTGACTGCTTTCTCTACTGCGCTGATCTCGTCTGACATACAAGCTCAGGGTCGATTAGATCAGGTTTGAATTGGATTCAGAAACTGCAGTGGAGGGTACGGGAACAAGGTGATGATCACAGTGAAAAATGATCTTAGGTTGTGGGATCAAGTTCTTAGTTAGAAAAATGTATTCTCAGGGCGTGGTGCGATGGACTAAGTAAAAAAGTTAGCAACGGTCTGCTTGCAATGGGTATGAGGCATCATTAACTCATGTTATGTATGTTTATGGTGCGGTCTGATGATCTAGTGGTGAACCATCAATTATTTTCGACACGTTCGGAGTGGCAGTCGAATGGTTATATCATATTCCAATGGCTATATTGCTTCGCCTCGACAAAGTGGCCTATGTCGCTGGTCTGATATCTTGGCGAAGTTCAATTTCTACAAGTTTCCCCTTCTGCAAGGTCCCCTCTGAAATATTCTGTAGTCTGTTGATCTTAGCTCTCCTTTTACTTAGTTTCCTATCCTTTTTTCCAGTGAGCTTCATCTTGGGGATTCTCTTTCCATTTTGATTCTTATTTTCCTTGAACATAGGTACTTCGTGCTGTTGGGATTCTCTCCTAAGACCCAGGGGTAATAATTCTTCTTTTTCTGGAACATGTGCTTTGGGCTTCTGTGAGCCTTCTGACATTCTTTCAGCTTTGACATATAGGCCTCTAACGATAAGTGGCTTTGATCTGTTCTCCTATTCTTCAATCAACAGTGCAATCCTTCTGGTCATGAAATCTGTTAACTCTTGTCTTTGTTGTTCTAATTTTTTTTCTTCTTCTTCCTTTCTGGCTTGATCTCTCTTAATCCAAGGTTTTCCAAGTAACATAGTAAATGGGGCATTGTCCTCAATAAACTTAATAATCTCAAAATCTTCTTCAGTCGAATTTCCATTGACTTTCATAGGTATCTGAGTGAGTTTTCCACATAACATTATCAGTTTTCCTCTGAATAGTCCTATTCCTCCTAGTGAAGGAATCATGGAGGGCTTCCCTATAACTTCCCAAGTTCTTTCTAGCGTGATGTTCACTTGTGTTTCTTCGTCGAGAATACAGTCAATGTCGAAGTCCCCTTGCTTCAACTTGTTCCTTTTCTTTGAAGATCTCTGGTAATCGAACATCTTTATGTTCTTTCAGGGTTTCTTTCATCTGTATCAATACTTTCTCTAATTCTTTCTGAGATTCAACTATTTCTAGAGATGTCTTAGGGTTTTATTCATTCAGATTCATTCTTTCAAGCTTAGCAATCATTCTAGGGCAATCCAACACTTCATGGTCCAAAGCTTTGAAACATAGACAACTAGGTTTTCCACATGGGCATTCCTTAGCTAGATGGCCTGGTTTTCTACAACTGTAACATAGGGTTAATCCTCTCTTTCTTGTGAATGATCCCTGGCCTCTTCTGTACTGCACACTAGAATCATGGTAGCTAGCCTGCAAAAAATTCTTTCTAGGATCCTGCATCGATTGGTTAGTCCAAACATTCTTTCTATACATAGGTATAACATATTTATCATTATTCTTACCAAATCTATTCATATCAAACCTTCTTTCATTTAATAATTCTCTAGTTTTCAAGCTAGGATAGACTCTATCAAGCATACTTAGATCCATATTTAAGAAACAATTTTTTTTTTTTAGTTATCTTACTTTTACAGAGTATAAAACTTCCGGATCTAAAAACTTTTAGTTGTTCTTACCTCTATCAGAGAACAGAGCTTACATATCTTACCTCTTTCTGTAGATCTGACCTCTTTTCTTCAGAAACTTCCACTTTAACCTTTCTTAGAGCACAAGCGTTCAGATCTGACTTCTTTTCTTGTCATAACAAAATTTATGGCGAAAATGGAAAACCTTCCTGAATTTTGGCGTATTCTAGAGAGTGAAGTTTTACAACATTCCACGCACTCAATATTTGATATCTAATTCTGAAACTCACACACAAGATACTAAAGAATTTCCTCTTTCAACATAAATTGGTCTCACATCATTTAGATCCTCTATGAATAAGTTATGATTGTTTTACTCGGAACGCTTGTTTGAGACTAGTTTCAGGACTAATAAAAAACCCTATCTTCCACATAGTGTATATCCAAAAGTACAACGATCTAGAAGCTGAAATTTTTACCACAAGCACCTTGATTTGTCTTCTCAACAAGCTCCATGTTTCTTTATATGAATCATTCTAAAAAAATATGTATCTAAAATGGTAATATGACCTTTAAATAACATACCTTAGAACACATCATCATTAGAATTCATCTTCCTTTGGAATTTCTCCCTTTTTTACTTCATATTCCCTCTGAAATTCGCCTCAGATCTCCTTGGTTACCTCGGAAAAAAATAATTTTAGTTGATGTAGGTTCCTTATTTATACTAGATCTGGCACCCTCTTTTTAGGGTCGACTTGACCCAAAGAAAATTCAATTTATTTTTTAACGATTATTCCATTGGCGTTGACTTTACCAACAATATCCTTAATATTTTTTTAATATTCATTGCAATGGGGACGACTTGTAACTTCTTGTTTGCAACACTTTTTAGGGGTTGAATTATAACTTTTTTTCCTTATATCTAGGGCTTCTTCATTTTCTTTTGGGGATTCATATTTAAGAGGGAAAATATCCTCAACCATGAGGAACCATGTGACATACCACCGAACGTTAGAAATGACATGATGAGGAATATCAATCTATGGATGTGTTACATGCATTTTCAATGTACTTCATGGTATTCTTCTTCAATCAACTTCTGGCTCCATGACCACACTATCGAGGATTCTTAACTACTTAACCACTTGGCCATATTTCGATGGCTTCGTGTAGACTTATTCAAAGCATCTTCCCATGAGGGCCATGATTAGAGCTACGCCATAAGGGGACCACTTTAGAGACTTCTTCAAATTCACTCATTACTTGTACTTCTTCTAGAGTTGAAATCTAGGGTTGACATCAATGAAAACTAACTTTCCAACAATCTCCCCCTTTGAAATTGATGGCAACACTCATAATCCCCCTGTGAAATTGCTTCGGATATTTCTCACCTCGTGTTTCTCTCCCCCTTTGAGACCAATGGCAAAGCATAACTCTCTTTGGTGTTTCACCCCCTATATTCATGCTTCTGATCTTTCTCTCCTAATATTTTTCTTCCCCTTTGATATCA
Source organism: Picea mariana (assembly GCA_032191745.1). Taxonomy (NCBI): domain Eukaryota; kingdom Viridiplantae; phylum Streptophyta; class Pinopsida; order Pinales; family Pinaceae; genus Picea; species Picea mariana. Next base: position 5,596 of record JASDQU010347439.1, read on the forward strand.
ATAGTAAAGAGAAACTCTATTGGCACAGGGGAAGACCCAGGGTTCAATGCTCAAGAGCACACCAACAAAGCCCTAACTACCGACCCTTTTGGCAACACCTGTGAAGCAGATGAAGTCTCACCCGAGGTAGAGGCAGGGGTGGTTGCAGGAATCAGGTGTCTGCAACCTTAGCTGGGACATAGATCTGTGATTATCTTTATTACAACACACTTAGCATCAATTATTTCCTAACATACATTCATTCATACACTTCATAGAAAGCACAAAGCACCGTAGTAATTACTCAGATCTAGCACTTAGAAATGATAAATAGGTTATACTCAATAGATTAATCACTTAGCATCTTATGCATCATATCTAGCATGCATTCATATCTCATAAGCACAAAGCATCAATAGATATATCTAAACATATCAGATCACTTGGCAAGAGAGAGACAAACACATCAACACAATACACATAGTTACCATGGTTCACCCCCACCCTGGGGTTACATCCACAAAGTCTTCTTTATATTATCTTGGTCAAGTAGTTATAGAACGGAGCTTCAATGACCCTTACTTCACACGGGACAAAATATCTGCACAGCTCACTAGATCTCTCTTGCTTGCACTCAACACAAATCCTTCTACAGTCTCTTGCAGAGACTTGCACTCAACTCCACAAGTCTTACACAAAATGCACAGATCCTTACAATACTTGATCACATAGATCCTGCTACTATCACTAAGCCTTCAAGATCCTACCCCACATAGGAAAAGAGATCTGCACAGCTCGCTAGATCCTCTTTCCCCAAGTAGATCCAAGCACTAAACCTTCTCACACTCTGTGCACTCAACACTTATTACAGCATGCACAAAGCTCTTACAGTCACATAGAATTTTGATCACATAGATCCAACTTATACACTAAGCCATCGAATAGACAGGGCCTCCTTTATTACATGGCCTAGACCTCTATTTATACATAGAAAAAGGCGTAAACAAGGGCCGACATCCCTTTCCCATTACAATATTCCCCCAAAACCCAAAAAGGTTCCACAAAAGGTGGCGAGATCCCATGATCTCCGCTTCGCCATGCACTCTGTCTTTGATAGGTAGTCGAAGTACCAAACGGTCAACTATGACCAAGTGTTCCTCAAAACTTGGTCGAGGGCCAACAAGCCCCCAACACTCAGCTGTGACTCGTCCCGAGTCACTCTTTTCTGGGTAACTCTGCCTCGAAGGCCTCGAGCTTCACTCGAGATGCTTTGACCTATTTCTTTGCTCGAAAAACTCTTCAATGAGTGCATTACTAACTGGTCCTTCTAAGCGCTGCTCTACTGTGTTCACGACCTATTCCAGGTCTGTCCCTTGGCTCTCAATCTCTAAGAATAGTTGTCATGCCCTATCCTGCAAAGGTTGAAGCTGCTGCATCACTTCCATGACCTTGCTCTGCATCATATGAATCTGTTGCTGCACGACGCGCTATTTGTGGGACCTCTTCATTTTCTCTATGGTCAATAGGGCCTTCAACTGTACCTGTAACTTCTCATCTTGGTACTTCACCTCCTGGAGCTGTGACTCCAATTTATGCAATTCAGGGTTCTTAGATAGGTTCTCATGTATCTGCGCACTTCTACTACTTAATTACTTACATTCTTCAGTAAGTTCCTTAATCCTTTCTACTGTACTTCGGGCATTCACTTCTCATTGGTCACATTCTTCTTGTGGAGTACTCAGTATAGCTTGGAGCTCTAGTTCTACTACTCTTTGTTGCAGTTATTGAATGACTTCAACAAGATTCATTACTTGGAGTTCTATGGGTTCTTCTGGCTTCTATTCTAAGCCAGTCACAGAGAGAAATGCTCTGTTGACTACTTCTTTGATCCCGATCTACTTCGCGAGAAGCTGCTCCTTTTCTTTCTGGATTTTCTCTCTGTCTTCTTCAAATTTCGCAAGGATGGAATCCTTCTCTTTCTGCATAGCTCGTCGTTGCTCTATGATTTCCTCCTGTGCTTTCTATAGGGCCTGTGTAACCTACGTTGTTGCTTCTTCTGCATTTTGAAAATGAACTTCAACTATGTCGGTGATCTTACGGAGTTGAATTGATTCATCTCCCTCTTCTATTGTTCCTTCTAGCAGAGGCGTCGTAGGTGCTGCATGGCTAGATTGAAGTGAACGCTGCACTCCTCGAAGCTCGGTTTCAATTCTGTTGTACATTGTTTCTTTCTTGGCCTCTTGCTTTTGTGTGATCTCTTCTATAGCTTCATTCAAAGTCGTGAGGAGAAAGCTTAAGTCATCTGGATTGAGCATGGTCTTCATCTTGGTCACGATCGCTTTGGATTTCTTCTTAACAAAAGACTTCGAAGGTGACCCTTTTCTTTTCTTTAGAACTTCAACTTCTTCTTCTGGTTGTTGTTCAACTTATTCTAGGTCTTCATCGTTACCTTCTTCATCTGGTGTGATGGAAGCTGTCCTTACAGAGAAGCTATCCACATATTGAACCTCTTCAGTTTTCTTCGTCTCCTTTGTCTTCTTTGTCTTCTGCATCTTACTGGGCCTAGGTGTGTCCTACACAGCTTCTAGGCTGCTGATATCTGAAATATCCATTGGATATGCTGCAACGAGGAGGTCCTCTGACCATTCCTTGGTGATCTCTTCAAGGTCTTCTTCTGTCAGTTTATAATAGGATTGTAGTTGTTCCTGGTGCTCACCAACGCGTGGAGTTAGGTATATGAAGTGGTGGTCCACGCTAAACTTCATTAAGGGTCTAAATATGTGGAGTATGTTCAGAGTAATGCGAGGTGTGGCTTGTATCATGGTCTTCAACTGGATGTAGTATCTATGAAAGAGGGTATTTGACTGCCATTGCCTATTCATATCTGTCGTCTACCATAATGTACTGAACTTCACTGCCAATGGTTCAAACGGTAGGGTTTCAGGAAAAACGACATCCTTCGGCATCTCTCATGCTATGAAGGCAATCAGGATGAGAAGCTAGCTGAAGTGGAACTCATATCCTTGGTCTTGCGCTTCTTTGCAATCCAATTCGATTTGATCTACTAAGTACTTCGACCAATCCATTGGGACTCCTTCTATGCATTTTCCTGTGAGATCAACTACAAACCTAGATACTTGCGTCAGTCTTTTCTTGTAGACTAACTTTCCTGCGATCATCTGACAGGCGAGGCACACTGCACCACTATCAATAGAGGTTACCTTTTAACCTCGCATGCCTTTTTCAACATTTCCATAGGCCTCTTTAATCTTCTGTGAAAGAGCGCGATCCGTGGTCTTTCCAGGGTAATAGTCTTGCAGGTCAGGGCCCTGCATGCTCAACCTGGTAATCTGATTGATCAGTGATGGATCAATCATTATACNCCAGAGATATCCTCCATTGTAGCTCGCCAGTAGAAATTTTACACAAGCATTCACCTCCTGGTGCCTGCCAAAGTGTGGAATCTTCATTACATTAAGTAAGGTGGATTGCGCGAGGTTCATCGTCCATTACTGAGGGACAATCTTGGAATTCTTCCCTTTTGTCATCATCATATACTTGTGTGGGGCAAGCATACTATAGGATTTTCAGTCACCAAGGTTGAAGTTGCAAAACTTCAATACTACGAGCTTGGTCTGCTCAGTGCGAACTGTGCACACTCTCTTCGGTAGGTACGCATTGATCATAGGATAGTCATAATCTTGGGACACATTGTCACGGTTGATTTCACCTTTCAGAGGAGGTATGTAAGAGGGAAAGATGCTCGGGATCAGTTTGGCATTCACGATGTCATCTCTATGTTTAGTACATTTCTCGACGGTCTTTCGGGATGGTCCATCATGAGTAGTGGATGGAGAAGCTGCTACTCCTCTTGATGATGAGGCTTGGACTTCGGTGGGAATTCCTCTTTCCAACATAACTCTTTTGGTTCTTAAGCTAGCAAGTACTTCTCTCACTGATTCTTCTGTTGTGATAAGCTCGTTGGACATGTAAGCTCAGGATCACTTTCTTAGGTTGTGAATGGGATGAAGGTACCGTAATCGAGTGGAGAGCAAGACGGGGTAGTCACTATTCCATAATGCGGGTATTCTGTGAGCTCAAGTGCTCAATTGGCAAAAGTGTCTTCCGGGCATGGTGCAACGGAATAAGTAAGTAAAGCTATAACAGACTGCTTGCAATGGATAGGAGGGTCCATTGACTCTTGATTTGTCCATTATGGCATAGTCTAACGGTCAGGTAACAGGTCATAACTTTATTTTGAGCCATTCGGGCTATCAACGGAACGAGTATATCGTCTTCTAACAACTATATTACTTCGACATGGCAAAGTGCCATATGTCATTGTTCTGCTATCCCAACGAAGCTCAAATTCTACATGTTTTCCTTCTGTGGGGTTTCTTCTGGAATGTTTTGTAATGTCTCCAACTTCACTTTCTTCTTCATGATTTTTCTAGCCTTCTTCCCAGTGAGCTTTGTCTCGGTCATCCTTTTTTCATTCTGATTCGTTTCTTCTCTTGGCATGATAACTTCGTAGTGCTGAGATTCTTTCTTCAGATCCATGGGTATTACTTGTCCAACATATTTTTAGGTCCTCTGTGGTTCTTCTAGCATTCTGTCAACTTCATCATCCAAGTTCCTGGGGTCAATAACCCTTGATATGTTCTCCTGTTCTTCAATCAATTGCATGATCCTTCTATTCATGAAGTCTCTTAAATCTTGTCTCTATTGTTCTAGGTCCTTTTCTGCTTCCTATTTTCTGGCTTGATCTTTCTCAATCCAAGGTTTACCAAGTAACATAGTAAACGGGGCGCTTTCCTCCATGAACTTAACAATTTCAAAATCTTCTTCTGTCGAAGCTCCATGAGAATTCATAGATATTTGAGTGAGATTTCCACATAGGTTTACCAACTTTCCTTTGAATAGCCCTATTCCTGCTAATGAAGGGTTCATGTCAGGTGTTCCTATAGCTTTCCAGGTTCCTTCTATCATAATGTTCACCTGTGTTTCTTCATCAAGAGTATAGTCAATGTCAAAGTCCCCTATTCTTGCTTCAATTTTCACCTTTCTTTGAATATCTCTGATAGCCTAACATATTGGTGGTCATTCAAGGTATCTCTTATCTGTAGCAATATCTTTTCTGATTCTTTCTGGGTTTCTGCTATAATCTTGGTCTCTTGATATCCTGCTTTCTCTATATTCATCTTTTCAAGCCTAACAATCATTCTAGGGCAATCCAATACTTCATGGTCCATAGCCTTACAACAAAGACAACCGGGTCTTTGCCCAGGGCATTCCTTAGCAAGATGTCTGGGCCTTCTGCAATTGTAACAAAGAGTTAATCCTCTCTTTCTCTTCAATGATCCCCAGCTTTTCATGTACTATGTTCTAGGATCATAACGATACTACTACATTGGGTGCACATTATGACAAAATATTACGACAATTTAGAATTTCGTCGTATGTTTTTTACTTTTTTTGTACTAAATATACTCTTTTTTTTTTCAGGGTCCAAATGTTGGTCGCTCTAGTGACCAACATTCCAGGTTGGTCATTTTAACGATGAATGTTGGTTGCTCTAGCAACTAACCACCTTTTAGCTTCTCTAGCGACCAACAAGGGCACGTGTGGGAATCAAGCAGTCATTTGCGACAAATCAATCATATATATATCCCAGTTACAAAAAATCTTCTATAGTTACGAAAATCATTTTCTACAGTTGTGAAAATCATTTAGGTGTTCTGATGCAATGGTGTTCTGGTTTTTTATGAAATCTTGATTTCAATTCTCTTTCAAGAAGAGAAACATTGAATTGATCAGACTCTACATAGCTGAGATTTTGAAGGTCAATACTTACAAATTTTCTGTGTGATTTAGTAATTTGGTTCTATTGAACTATTTTATGGTTTATTTTCACTTCTTATAAGGGTTTAGAGGAAGAGGTTATAGGCGCTAATTATGGATAAAAGATATATGTGTTAAGTGTTAATGGTAATGCATACAAATATTTAGGGGTTATGGGGGATAATTCTTAGGGGTTATATATGCTAGGGTTTTAGTATTTACGTGATGAAGATGTTATAGGTATTTGGAGATAATGGGTTATAACTATTGAAAGTTAAATAAATTATAAACTAGATGAGGTGTTATGGGTTATAAATATTCTAAAGAGTAGAGATTAATGGTTAAGTGCTTACATGAGTTATGGTTAGGGAGGTTAGGGGTGATATTAGTTAAAGGACTTAAAGAGTATAAATGTTTGGACTTATAGGGGTTATAGTTGCTAATAATTAGGTGATACGTGTGTAATGGGTTATATGGGTGAGGGGTTAGATCTCATGGTAGTAAGGGGTTAGTGTTTTACGAATATGGATTATATGGATTTAGTGTTTTACGAATAGGGTAATATCAGTAAGGGTTAAAGGGGTTAGGGTTTTAAGTGTTAGGAGTTATGAGTTATAAGGATTAAAGGTTATAGGAGCTATTCATTATGGCTTGGAAGGGATCAATGTTAGGTTTAGTAAAGTTAAGGGTTACAATGGTTATAAGGTTTATGGTTTATAAGCTCATGTTTTATGAGTTAGAGATGACAACTTATAGAATTAACAAAGATGTGTTATCATATTAAAGAGGATATATGAGCTATATGTGTTAAGACCTAGGGTCGATAAATGTTTGGGGTAAGGGGTTATAGGGGGTTATGAATTATAAGGTATATATGAAGAAGGTTATCAAAGTTATGTGTTGTATTACGATTTGTAGAGAATAGATGTGATA
>JASDQU010347441.1:0-12366 GCA_032191745.1 Picea mariana
CTCTTTCTCCTTCACAAGATTTCTAATTTCATTTGGTTACTTTATTTTACATACTATATTAGATCTAAGTTTGATTTAAAAGTTAGATTTAGCTTCTATTATTGCATGTATCTTTCTTAGATCTACATTCAAGCTTATTTCCATATCAAAGAAGGCTAGATCTAAAATAAAAAAATTCACTTTTTGCAGGTACTTTCATTTTAAATTTCAAAGGCATAAAAAAAAAGTTACCGGATTCGGCCAAAGAGCTCATCGGATCTGGATCCGATTCACAGAGGAAGCGGGATTCGTGGATCTGTACCGGATCTGTCGGGATTCAGTCCAAAATTAATAGGATCCGAATCTGACCACTTGAGATTCATTTCCGGTGAATGGATTCAGATGAAAGATAACAGGAAACGATTCCCTTTGGAGGAACTAATTCCTAAAGTCTAGGAATTGGTTCCTCCAAAGGGAATTGTTTCCCATAAAAATGTGGGTAAACTGCTAATAGTGATTAGCAATTTCCCCTCACTTCATCCCTCATTTCATCGAACAAGCGCCAAGAGTTGGAGAGATCTATGCAAATTAATATACAAGTGACAAGTCGATTCGTCCCGGACGGTTTATTTTTAAAATCATTATTTATTAATTAGAAATGACCCGGTCCTGTTGTGTATTCCCGTGGGAATACACAATAGTCTCACTATTGTGGGCCTACTGTGTAGTCCTGTAGGCATACATAGTAGTTTCACTGCTGTGCATGAGACATTTGTGTATGCCCGTGGGCATACACAACAGGCCCGAATTCCCCTCTTCTCAGCAATTCCCCTCTGATTCAATGGAGCTCACAGAGTTAAATAACCAATTTACATCATTCATCACAGGGAGTGGTGCATTTGGAAATGTAAATGCACTTGCTGATATAGGAAAATTGGCACCTATTTCAAGGTGGGGATATTATGGTGCTAAAACTCCAGAGTCACAAACCCTTGCATCTAGAGTTCTTTCATAGGTTTGCAACTCTTTAGCAACAAAGAGAAATTGGAGCACTTACAGGTTCATCCATTCGGTCAAGAGAAACAAACTTCAATCAACAAAGGCAGAAGATCTTGTGTACATTCACTCAAATCTCTGCCTCAACTCTCGATCGAGGCCAAATTATAACGAGGGTCCTTCGAAGCTATGGGATGTGAATCATGAGGATGCAGACTTGGATACCCCTGAGTGCTTGATGACTAACCTCTCTTTGGCTAGTCTTTAGATCCTTTTGTTGTTGGAGATTTAGATGAGGCATCCATGCCTAGGTCTAGCTCAGTTATAACAAGTTCTTCTACCTCTATTGGTGGTCGGAAGTTTGGTAGTACTAGTCGTGTTGCATCTTCTTCCCATGTTGCTTCATATTGTCAGTGTGGGGAATTAGGTGTTGTTCCATTGGATGATGTGGAGGAATATGACTAGCTATCGGATTAGTCTATCTCACTCTAGATTTTCATATTTTTAGTTTTTCATTTATGATTTTCATTTCACTATTTCAAACAATGATACTTGTGGTCCATGGAGCTTTCTGGACAAGCTTAGCTTTTGTTATTTTGAAGAAATCTAGTCTTTACTCTTAACTCTTAAATATTTATCTTTGAAATTTTGATATGATGATACGAATATTGTTGTCGTCCTTATACACACTTGCAAATGTGGAAAAAGTCTCAATCCACTTAGTGTGTCCTTGGAGGTACAATTCCTAAATCCAGACCCATTGTCACCTCGATTTGGATTTTTTCCGTCTAGCCTCACTCCTAGGGAAGCCAAGGGGGGTAGACCCTAGTTACTATGTGAATTATTAAATGAATTCTAGGAGTTAATTTTAGTTTGTTAAAGGTAGGGGGAAGCTAGCCTATATGAGAGGCAACAATGCAATGCAAATCTTTAATGAAAAGAAGCCCTTTCCCGAAGTCAACTATGACTAGTGCCTAAGGTTGGGAAATGGGGTCAATTAAGTTACAACAAAAGAGATAAGTACAAATGAAAGAATAACTTTACAAATTAAATGAGATACTAAAGAATTACAACAATTATCAACAAATAAAGAATATCTAGATGATTCAACAATGTACAAAGATACAACTACTTACAGATTTACAAAAGAAAGGAAAGATGCACTTGCTAGCTCTATTATACTTGTGAGGCAATAAATGAACTAACTACTCAATTGATTTTGCAGATAAGCAAAGGAGATAGCTCAAAGATACATTACCACAAAGTAGCAACTCTCAACCCAAGCTTGAAGGCCCCAAAGGAGAGGTGTGCAACTTCAAGGAGGGAAGCTAAAGCACTAGTGCGCAACTTCAAGGAGAGCAAAAATTGACAAGAAAGCCACCAAGGGCACTAATGCACAACTTCAAGGAAGAACCATTCAACCATCAAAATACTCAATTGAAATGTAAATGCTTGAAAGATAAAGCTTGAAAGTGAACTTTCATGAAAGTAGAGAACAATTTAGAATAGGTTATGAAATTAAAACTTAGGTTGTGTGAGTAAATTTTAAAGTTGAATTAAAGTGATGTGAAGTTGCAAGCCTAGACTAGGTGACTTCCCCAATACTCCTACCGCTTTGGCCAAAATGATTGTTGGGTGCTCAATAAGAAAGTAAAACAAGGCCTTACCCTAGCTCCACAGGTCAACCCGGAAAACTTGAGTGCTCAATAAGGGGGACACCTAGTGTCGTGAGATCATCCCTGATCTAGCACCCCAAGTAGCCTCCATAAGCCTCATCTTTTGTGGTGAAATTTGTATCAGTAGAGGGTGCTCTAATTACTAGATTTATTGATCCTCCTAAAGCTACAAGTAGATTGATTTAGGTTGTTATTCTGAAGACTGCTATTCTAGTTACCACACTTTCCTAGGCTGCAACAGNATCCCATTTGAGTTGTTCTATATTGTAGGAGACATCGTCACTACTGCCTCCAACTCTTGCGCTTCCTCTGAGTGCACTAGATCTAAGATCCCTTTGGATCTACTATCACTTTTGTCAATTGTATGTCTCCTGCAAATACCCTCATCTTATATACAAGTACCCATCCATCTTTGTCTTCTAATCTGAGACATTACATAAATAAGAAAAAGTTAGAATCTGAATCAGAAGGTTCAATGTCCAAGAAAATGTCAACAAGCCTAAAACCCTAAAAATTCCATTTTGACGAAAATTCGATCTGAGAAGTGCAACAGGTGTGCTAGAGTAGGGTGAGTTGATCAGTGGTGGATTTTGTCCCAATCAAATATATAACAAGTTCTCAACGATCTTGACAAAGAAAATTGTGCAACGACAAATCTCAACAATGTGGCAAATCGCACAATCTTCCTTCCATCAATTAGATTGTTCTGAAGGAAACCTGCTCTAATACCATGTTAGATTTTCATTAGTTTCATTAACACTAGATTTACCATAGCATTTTTTATCTTCTTTTAACATTCAATAATCATATACCAAAATATATAAGCAGCAGATAAACAAGCACAAGAGGACACAACGATTTATCCTGGGAAAACCCCAAATGGGGAAAAAAACCCAGCCAACTTTTCTTAGAGAGAATCTTTCCAATATTCCAATACAACCATGAACAAGCTCTATTCACAAGATAAAACCAACAATGAAGAAACCCTTATAAAAAATACTTATCTTCTTCTTGTCAAACTCTAGCGAGGGTAGACAACTGAGAAGCACCACAAAACTAGCACAAGATAGGCGCATCACTAGAGGAAGATATCACACCACAGAATTAGATCAACTGGTAAATGCATTTGCAACTGTAACTACAACTGGAATGAAGCAATTGGGCAGCACCATACAACCTTAGTGAAACTCTTCCAGAGGTAGCGCACAAGAGAGATCACCAAGAACCACCAAGAATATCCTTCCCCAAGTGGAGCGCACTCTCCAAGAGAACCATAAACCAAAAATAGCTAAACTGCAGCTGCAACTGTAGATGCAACTACCTAGTGTTCACTACAGAAGGAGAACTGCCTGACTATACAAATGAACTGACCCAGATTAGTATTTATACTAATTTGGGCACCTGTCTGGGGCCGACTTCTGATTCTGGGTCTTTATTATTTCTGTGGGCCGACTTCTCTTCCTAGATATTATATTTCCACTTTATTATTATTTCTTGTGGGTTGACTTCTCTTCTGTGGCCTTCTATTTTACTTTATTCTTTTCCGAGTTGTTCTTCAACTGTTCAATGGTATTCCTTTGACTTCTTGGAATCTTCTTCTTCTCTAAGAAAAGTTGTCTAGGAGGAAATACCTCTCGCAACTACCAAAACATCAACACATTCCACATGTTTTAGAACTTGGGGAAATCTATGTTGAGAAGAGGATATCTTCAACAAATAGGGAAAACATAAAAAATATAAAAAGAAAAGAAGAAAAAATGGAATTAATTTGGTGAAGGATTCTAAGGATAATGAGGAAGTTAATGATGAAGAGAATACTGAACATTTCATCCCTATGGAGGAATATGCCAAGCCTTTCAAGGAAGAATTAAAATCGATAAACTTTAAGTCTTTTCACTTGGCACAAAGGCAACTTCATTAGAAAGGATTCAAGGAAACTTTAATCAAATGGTTGAGAACTAGGAAAAAGGGTTTACATCAAAATATTAGAAAGCAGGGTAAGGTGTAGAAGTCTTATGACAATTCATCTTGTTGTCATCCTAATACACACTTCCAAATGTGAGCTAAATCCAGCTAACTTAGTGTGTCCTTGGAGGCACAATGCCTAGGTTCAAAGCCCACGCTGTCACTTTGACTTGAACCTCTTCCATCTAGGCTCACTCCTAGGGAAGCAAAGGGGGGTTGTCCCTAGTTTCTAGATTAATTTTAGAGTTAAGTTTTAGTAGTTGATTTCAATTATTTACAAGGTTTAGGGGTTTCTGATCCTAGGATGCACAAGAAGCAATGCAAGCTGCAAGGGTTAGCATGTAAAGCAAACCCTTTTTTAGGGCAACTAAGACTAGTGCCTAAAGATTGGGCTCGGGATCAACCAATTTAAGGGGTTGTTCATTACAACTAGATTACAATATTACTTACAAAAGAATAACTTGATCAAATAAATGTTAGATACAATATTTACAATTGAAAGAATGCTAAAATATAGCAACAAGCTAACCACTTTTTTTATATGTGTTTGTACAGGATTAAAAAAAAAAAAAAGATTAAAGCATCACATGACAAATGATCAAAAAATCAAGATCATCATCATCAATACATCAAGAAAAAGATTTATAAAGTTAAGCACAAGTATTAAGGATGAATATGAACTACTCTTAATTATTAAACCCACAAGTATTTAGAAATTTAGATCCAGGGTTAAGTTATTAAGCTTTCTTAAGGTTATCAAATTTTATTAAGCTTTCACCAAAGCCTCCTCCTCCTATTGCAAAATAACTGTTGGATGCTCAATAAGTGTTGCCACCATAGCTTCGCAGGTCAACACTAAGACAAGAGTACTTCCCGGAGAGGACACATCCTGTGTGCCATGAGACAGTCCCCTGCCTACACCCTCCATTGTTTTCCTCAAGTCTCGTTTTATATGGTGAAGATGGTGGTCTAAGGTACCCTAAAGAGTCTATTAAGTTATTATATAAGTTAGGTAGACTTTTAGGAGTGTTTTAGAGTGTTTTAAGGATTTTATGACACTTTTTAATGGTGATTTAGTGACTTGGCCGAAACTCACTTCATCCTTAAAGATGTGTTGATTTAGTTAAAAATTTAAGAGCATTAACACATGCATATGTCACTAAAATGCACAATTAAGATAGCTTGAAAGAAAAACAAAAGGCAATAACAACTTGCCAACCAATAGAAGATAGGGAATCGCACTTATATCATGTTCAATAGCATTTAGATAAGGGAATTTAGTGTGAAGGAGAAAAATATTTAGATGTACCTACTTATCAACTTAAAAGAAAGAAGCTACTTCAAGCATATGGCATCAGAAGATCTATGCATTAAAGAGAAACACGATCTACTTATGAAGCATCAATGATTATAGATATAAGCATGGAACCTAAAGATAAACATTTAGTGAACTAAACATGCATAAGATCTAGTTAAGTTGATTTAGGTGCCCAATAGGCTCAAGCTAGAGAATTATTTAGTGTATTAGATCTAGATCTAAGATATTATAACTTTAAAGCACTTAGATCTTTAACTATAAATTAAAACCCTAACCTAACCTTTTGGAGTATTCCTCTCCCAAATAGGTAGGCAATTAATTAGCTTGCTTATTAATTGAGTTTATTGAAAAAGGAAAGAAACAAGCAAGCAAGGAAGAGGAAGCGAGAAAGAGAAAAGAAAACCAAGAAACAAGCAAGGAGCAAGCAAAAGGAAAAAGGCAAACAAGCAAACCAAGAAGCAAGCAAGAAAACCCTACCCCACGTCTTAGGGTTTGGGAGATACCCTTTATCTCACAAACCCTCACATCCTAGCAAGAGAGAGGCAAAAAAAAACAAGATCTAGATCAAACCCTAATTACCCAAGACTCACACGTGGGAGGAGGCCATACCCTTCTTCTCCCACAAATGTGAGCAACTACAAGCAACCAAAAAAAAGAGAAAAATGAAGGCAAAAGCTAAGAAAATGAAGGAGCAAGGTTGAGAAATAGCTACCAATCCCTTGGGGGGTCTTTGAGTGTTGTGTGGATGCCTTTGGGTAGCCAAAACCCCTCTCAACTAGATCTAAACCTACAAAAACCAGCAAGTTATGCTTGCTGGAAATGATACACACAACTATACAAGTGAAGAAAAATCTTGTTTTTTAGCGCAAAATTTTTCTTGAAAAATTTTAGTGAAAATTTTAGGTTATGATGACCAAAGAACTCTATTATGCTAGCTGAAATATGGATTGCAAAGAAATAATGAGAAGAAGAGAAATAGAAGAAGATTGTTTGGAGTGTATGAGAATCTCAAAGGGAGACTCTTCCAAGAGGCACCCTAATGAAACCCTTGAAGTCCAACCTGCAAAAACTCACACAATAGCAGGCATACAAGGGATAATATGGAGGGTTAATCTAATAAAGTGAAATACTTGCACCCTGTTATCCCTGTTTTCTAGGGATAACTAGGAGATTATGTCTCGAGGCCCACAGGTCCTAGACATGGAGTACCGAGAGTAGGATTGACCTGAGCATGGCCCTGGAGGGCCCATCCTTCTTCTTCTTCGCCAGACTTGTCCTGTTAGCAGCAACATCTTCCATCACCATCGGCTTGGACTTGCATCAGAGAAGACTCTTGCTCCATGAGGTAATTGGTCCAAGGTATCATGGTATGTGTCATGTTTGATCATTATAACTTTCTTATATATGCATCAAGTTCCTTACGTTTCTGACAACTGCTTGGATCTTACACTAATCCACTTGACCATTGTTGGGGGGATTAACGGGGTACCCTAGCAAGATTGTATTTATGGGTTTTGGTTAGCCACCAAGGGGGATTTGCAGAGCCATCGTCCACTCCCACCATACTATCACTTTACATCTTATTTCCCACACATCCATCCCATTCCCCTAGTCTGGCCATTAGGATGACCTTCGAGGGTTACACTTTGTCCTGTGGGAAGAAGGGGCTAAAGGCCTAGGGGGTAAAAGCAGCTAGAAAAAGATAAAATCCATGGGATATAAAACCTAGAGATGCTTCGCCCAGGGATCCCCGAGAAGGAAATAAAAGGCCTCTCGATAAGAAACATAAGGGACCCGAAGAAAATAACAAAAACAAGACCTAAACAAGAGGATGGGAGGTCTCATCACGAGCCGACCCATTATGTTCATAGGTATCTAGCAGTATGACATTGGCATTATCTGGTCACCACGCTAGGGTAATGACCTTTGGTTGCATGGCCAAGGGAAAGGGGGTCTCATCACGAGCTATCCTTATCATTTCTGCGAAAATACCAGTGGGTGACACTATAAGCTCTAGTCACCATGCCAAGGAAGTGTCCTCTGGTCAGACCTTGAAGAAAAAAGGAAGAAAAAGAAATAAATAAAGAATAAAGGCAATGAAGGAGCTTGGAAAAAATCCATCCATGATGGGTACAACTCACCTCCTACAGAGGTACCCACGGACAACACCTACCCCTGGTCTTTACTATAACTGGACATCCCTAGACCATATAACTTTATGAACATGGCTTGAATGATCTTCTGTGGAAAATTCTCTTTTCTTATGGATACTGGCCCAATAGGTTGTTCTGTCTATTTCTTCGGCTTTGTATAGTAGGTCAGTGTAATGTCTTTGAGATCTTAGAAGATATGTTAGGGGTTTTATGCATATATTTGATAAATTTAATGATGAAATATGATTGACATTGCTATGATCCCAAGGACTGATGAGCCCATGGAGGGTGAAGTTTTTGATGTGCAGGACCATACCCGATGGACAGGTACCAGTGGACTGGTACAGATGGGGATATGATTAGCTCGGACCTCCATGGGGCTGAAGATCCCATCAGATGGTTGCCGAGATGGCAGAGATAGGACAACGTCATGATGAGCCATTGCACGAGAAGAAGGAAGAACGTTTCACCGAGGACACTTTGGCAGAGCTCGGCTTAGGGGGAATCACCCATTGCAGATGGAACATTTGCCTTTGATGGAAAGGATGTCACCTGAGAGTGTTGGATGTTGTCTGGAGCATGTGGCAGTGTGCTGAAGTCATTTGGCACGTGTGGAATCTTGGAGGAGCCCTAAAAGGGCTAACGTTTGGTTTCTGGATGTTTTATTTGCCCAAAAAGGGCCAACGTCTCCCTCAAAAGGGCTTGACGTCCCTCTTTTTGCTCATATTATGACATTTTTGTGGCAATCAATGTAAAATAGTGTAAACGTTGTAGTCATCCTTGTCGGTTGTTTTAATGACCTAAATTTTAATTCAAAGGTCATGGATTGGTATAAATAGAGGACGTTTCTCCTCATTTTAGACATAACACAACTCACTCTCTTATGAGAGATTATCTTTTAGTCTTTTGCTTGGTATTTTTGGTGTTTTAAGTGAGGCGCAACTCTTCTTGGAGGATTCTTCTTGGCATATATGGTGTTTCTCTCATGGAAGGTTTACAACTAGGGCTTGATTATGCATTCTTCATGATATGTAAGTGAATTTCTCATGCAAAACTTCTTAAATGAATGGTTGTAGGCTTAATTTCTTACATTTGTTATTATATTGTTATTATATTGCTAAATCTTGAAACCCTAGGTAGCAAGCACGCTAGTAGGTCATTGCTACATGTCCCCATGATTGAGAAACTTGTTGTAGCCATTGATAAAGGAAGATATAGCCTATTTGTTGCTACACTTGTCTCCCTTTTTCTGAGTTAGCATTTAAAGTATAGGTTAAAGAGAGGAGATGTCCTAGGCCTAGTTAATTCTACACCTAGGGTTTTAACCTTCTAGGGTTTTGAAAAGCCTTGCTCCTGCAACACTTTTCCCCTTAGATCTGTACTTTGAAGCTAGCCATTTTTCCAAGAGTATTTAGAGAAAGAGGAAGGAGCATGAGGCCTTGGTTAAGAAACACCAGAATGAGCCTCCTTCCCTTAGGGTTTTGATTCTAGGACCCTGCCATTGCAGCACCATAGAACCTAACCTTCTAGTCTTTAAATTTTAATCCTCCTGAGATCTTTTGCCCTTACTTTGACTCCATTTACCCTAAGGCACTAATATTCTTTCCAACGTTGATCTTGAAGTGTTCAAATTCATATTTCAAACTTTCAAATTTTGAAACCCTAACTAACCCTAACGCCACTAACTAGGGCTGATGTCATACTTGACGCAACAACCCTTATAACTCAGCAATAAATGATGACGTCATGCCTTTATTGAGCTATTGTTTATAGAAAATATTGTTGGCTTGGTGATCTTGTGATAGATATTGACGAATTGATGATTTTATTGACTAATTAGCAAAACGTTGACCTTCTTTGTCCATCATATTGCTTATTAAACAAAATCATAAAATCTAACCCTAAAGGAAGCTGACGTCATCCCTAGGATATTGACACAACAATCTATTGTATATGAGAAATTGATGATATTTAATGCATTGATTTAATTCAATGATTGATGATTCTCATTAGATGCTATATTATTCTAGTGTTTATTGACAAGTAACATTATATTGCCATTGTCATTATTACAAACATTGACTTCATCAATATTTATTGCTGTATATTCTCATATACATTAAAATTTTGATAGTCATTGATTTATGAAGTATTAACCATTATTGCATGTACTAGTTTCATTGTTGTCTTGTCTCGCAAGCAGGTGCCTTTTCTGTGGTTATTCTTTATTTGACTATCTTCTGGGCGGTAATCTATGAAGGGGAAACTAACCTTAATCCTTTGAGCCTTTTCCTTTCAAACCCCAGATTGTCAAGGATGTCTCCCTTGGGCTTAGCCACCCTAAACAGAAAGAGCCCCCCATCGAGGTGGCATTTTTTAAAGAATGATGACTAATATTCTAGGGAAGTTTTCAATACATTACTGAGCTCCAAATGAATATTTGAACACACCATTGGAAAGATTAGGATTTCTAGATGTCGATCGACTATTCAAGCATGAAAAATGGATTTTTTATGACTGAGAAATTTTATTTTGAAAAATATGCTCTTTTCACCAGCTAATTCGCCATATATTTCGCTAGTTAGCTGGTGAAAGCTTCGCCTTTGACCATCTTAGGAGATTATTTGTCGGTAAATAAGCCGGTGAAAGCTCTGTTACGGCCATAATCTTATGGTTTTTGCCTAGATAGAAGACTTTTGCATGAGAACGAATTGGAACTTCTTCTAAGACATTATTAATAAATTATCAAATCTATCCAATCAACCACTTTTGGAAAATAAAGAGAAGAAGAGATGTACAAGTGTCATTTACCTTTTTCAAAAGCAAGATTTCAGGGATTTGGAATTTTTTACCAAATTCAAAATTATCTGAGGAGCCTTGGAAGGCTACAACTACACTTCATCAACTGTTACCTCTTGGAAGATCATCAAATAAAGATTAGTCTTATTTTGTGGATCTCTCCCTAGTTTATTGTAATTGGATTTACTTTCCATTTTTGAACATATCAGATCCATTATTCTAGGATCTGAGAATTGAAATTTAATGATATAAATACTCAGACTCAGGATGATTGGAGGGGTGAATTCTAGATACCTATTATGTTATTGATGTAATCAGACTTTGATGATAATACGAATCATAGGTTTCTCTCTTCTTCAATATTAGATTTTTCACCTGTCCTTCTGTGTTTTACTTAAGTTGTTTCAGCTGTAGTGTGACTATCATCTCATCAGTCATCTCACAACTTACTTAAGATTGATTAACATAGCTATTAAACCCTACACATTGTGTTTGGTTTATAAGCTTTGTCTTCTCACCCGCTCCAGATTACCATCTAATAATTGTTTTATGAGAGCACTAGTTTATTTGATTATCCATTTAATGTTTGAGTGCTAAGTTATAATTTGGCTATATCACTAATCCACATATAAAAATACCTAAAACCATGTTACTTTAAGTTACCAAGCATCCCTGATTTACAACCTAAGGGAGTTTCTTGGAATGATAAAACCTGTTACACCAGTTTGACCCTTATCCTATAGCCTTGTAACCTAAAATACAAACTGCACAATAACATTTTGGCATCGTTGTCGGGGAACACTGAGTCAATCTTCCTCAATGACAAATATTTTGGTAAGGCTTACCTCAAAGAATTTTCTCTTACAAGCTTACCTTGTGACTCCACTAAGACTTTATTCCCCTATTCTTTGATAGTTTCAAGAAAACTATCTGGCGACTCCATGATGACCCGTAGTGGAAAACTGTATTCAAATCCCACTACTGTGACAACCACCACTCCAACAAACCCTATACCTCCAATCAATCCAAATCCTCACAAATGGTCTCACTCAGAGAGATTCAACTGCTTTGACTTTAGCAACATCCAAGGTGGAGTACATGATTTTCCCACAAATGCAAACTCTTGGCTACCTTTCTTTTTAGGAAAGGGTACCCCTCGAAACACACATTGGACCCATTTTTGTGACAGTGTTGACTTCCATTTGGCCGGTCAAGACCACCCTGATGTCTTTATGAGGCTCTTTGCGAGTTCTCTTACAGGAGATGCTAAAGTCTGGATTGATGGATGTCCCAAGGGAATCATAAAGAACATTGAAGAGATGCAAAATGCCTTTAAAATAAGGTGGTGTGATAATGAGCATTCACAAGACTCATTTTCTCAATACCTCAACATTTGCAAAGGACCTTGTGAAAGTACAAGAGATTTCAGTGATAGGTTCAATCTTGTCCTTAAAAAGATCCGGTCAAAGGTTGGTTCAGA
>JASDQU010347444.1:0-12348 GCA_032191745.1 Picea mariana
TCAACAGAGATAAGGAGAGCTTTCATAAAGTAAGTACATCATCCTTCTTCTCTTGTCCATTCAATACTTTAGAACTAGGGAAAGAGTAGTATTCTGTCACAGTTTGTTCCAGATCCAGGTGGATCTGGGGAGATTGGTCTGTGTCCGCACTCACGAATTTATCCTTGAACACTAGTAGCAAAATAAACGGTGACAAGTAGATGGCAATAACACTCAAGGACCTTTTTTGTAGCCATGTTTTTCTTAAAAAGACATTAAAGGCTCATTGCCCATAGTCACTCCTAACCAAGTGCCTAAATCTCACCTTCTTTTCAAAACTTTCTTAGTCCCATATTGTTGAAGTAGCTTATAACACAGTAGATAATATGGCATTAACACCCTCTACCTATAGTTCAAATGATATTACACATTTAATAGTCCCTCCTATTAATAAATGTAGACAATGGTTTCATAAAAAACAAAGTATTCCAGCTTCCTAGAATCCATATGATCAAGGTCTCATGGTTCAAGAATTTCATCAATAACATAACTGGAAGTTACCTCACATCCCTGCTAACAAAATTTATGATCTTTATTTGTTTTCTTCTAAATCTTCTTCGCATGTTAGGTATTGTTTGACAAATATTCCTATCAACCTAAAGCAACCCATTTATCATTGTCCTCTAATTAGTTCCTACAACATCCAATGGGGTTTATAACATGGGTATAAATATATTCACCTTGGCCTCATTCAGTTTGTGTTAAACCATCTAGTCTATCCCGAACTAAATGTTTAAAATATTTGTTGTATAATAGATGCAGGGCATAACCAATTTAAATATGCTCTTGTTGGTGGTTTTAAGGTCCCCTACACAATGGTATAGTATGGTCTTAAATGGTATCGATATATGTTATCAACCTTACAAATCATTAGACCCATACCCTAATACAATCCTATATCCATCTCTCTGGTTTTGACATGTCTCCTAACAATCAACATGTGCAGTTACACACAATGGTTGTTCTTTGATTCATTATGACCATAATGTCCCCTTTGCATCCTAAGTTGAACATACACACAAATAACAAAATTGTGGTGGTTGGTCCCGATATTACAACCTCGATTATTTTGGATTTTATGCAATATCTATCCCTTATGAATGGCTTCAACAATATACACAGATGTTAACCTTGTTACCTCCCCCCATAGAGACAAAAAGGTTAACACTAGCTTCCACTAGCTCTAGTTCTATTATCAAGCTAGAATGCACATATTCATCCAGACCTTATAGTTCTCATGATGGATCACATAAAGGTCATATATATTGTGAAGTTATCGCATGACCTAGGGATCCTAGACTTCCTAAAACAGACATCAAGGAATATACTATACTTAAATTGGTTATTTCTGCAAGTACTAGAAAAGGAACAACATAATTCATGTAAATATTGCTTTGAATTTATTAATTCCTTGCCTGTATCAATCTCCATGAACATGTCAAGACATTCTCTGGCAATTGAGAAGTCTATACAATCTCCCACTATAACTCTCCCTAAAATCTATTTACCTCCAACAAATTTCCAACACTCATATTAGGAAGGATCTTTGACTGTTGACCTTGACTTCCTTCATTACAAAAAGAAAGAAGATGAAAAATCTTCTCTTAAGATATGATTAAAAAATGCAATAATTACTAGACCACATGCCCAAGTCATAATTTGGATGATCTCACCAGAGATGCACTAGATATCAAGTCACAAGTTTCTAGCATTCATAGTGACTTAAGTAAGATGTATAATATGGATGAACATATATCTCCAAAAAGTCCTTGACCTTTCAAAATTGAGGACCGTGAATCTACATTCTCCATACTCCCCCAAAGGAGGAAAATAAATTAAAATACATGAGTCTAAAGCTTTTACTGTAAAAACTGATTTCCTTTAGGAAAGAAGAGAAGGAAATATTAGGCAAATACTTAATCTAGCTCGAAACAAAATTGGATCTTATTAAATCACATATTCCAGATGTTAAAATGGCCAAACATGAGAATATTGAATCCTCACATTATAACACAAGCTTAATTTGACTTAAATTTTTCTATTAGATAAACCAAGAAATAAAATAACGAATGAGGATTTATAATTGGTGGCCCCATATACAAATATGATTGAAGAGGACCTTGTGTCTTTTCATTGAAAAGGTATGTCATATATATATATATATATAATGTAATGTAATGATCCAAGTGCTTAAAATATCATAACAGAATAGACATACTCACCATGTATAAGTTACACAACTCCAAGATAGATAAGTTACACAATAACTCCTTAAATAATAGGAGAAACTCTTCCAAATAACCAATTACATTCACACATAACAATTCACATACCTATTCACACCTACACTTGAGGCCCCTTTGCTATTAGTCCAACCCTATTACATATATATTTACAAATTACACATACATTTAGTCCCATATATGCCACCACTCGGAGTCATATTATATACACTTAACCTTATATATGCCCCCCTTGGGTCATAACATAGTACCCTCCTTCAAAAAGCTTTGTCCTAAAAGCTTTGCAATTAAAGGCTTCAAATGTGATGAAACCAAGTAATATAATTTTCTTATGCTCCTTCTTTCTTTTTTCATTTGATGATGATTCATCCATCCAAAATCAATTCTCTTCGGTCATAATCCTTGGTATCTATTTGTTGCATAATTTTCTTTCCTTTGATTCCATGTATTTTTGTTGAAGCTTCTCCAATTTGTAGTATATGTTGGTCTATCATAATATCTTGTTGAATAATGGTTGTGTGATGCCATATTCCATTAATATTAATGATTATTCCATCTTGTTTCTTGATAACGTTGATATTGATCTTCTTGTCTTCCTTTAAAGCTTTCCTGATAATGAGGGTGTCGATATGGTTTCACATTTGATAGTTTTTCTTCTTTATGCACACCCATTTCATATATCTTCTTTTAAGAGAAAATGGAATCCTCTATCCTCTTTGCTTGGTCTTTGATTACTCTAGCCTTAGAGATAATACCATAATATTTGGCATATACCTCCTCTAGATGATGTTCAACTTCTTCAAGTATCTTCTGGTGACCTTCTTGAATGTTGTCTTCTTTCTCCTTTTGAAGTTGCAATGTGACCCCATCTATCAAATTTTGATTTCCTTCTTCAATTCTTGATTGCATTTCTAATTTTACCTCATCAATATTTAGGGATTCCTCAACATTCTTGCAAATTTTCCCTTCAAATATTTTAGTAGATTCTTCATCCAAGATCCTCCTTTCTTCTTGATTTTAATAATTCATCTTTTCTTCTTTCAATCTTTTAACCTCGTCCAGTAGTTTTTTATTATGGTTTGGTAATCTACATATCTCTTCATCTTTCTTTTTCAAATCTTCCCTTGACTCATCATTTTCCAACTTTCCTTTGCTAATATTTTCTTGCTTTAATTTTTGAACTTCCTTAATTAGTGTTTCATTAAGGTCTTGTATCTTTGATAGCTCGTCACCATTATTCTTGATCTCTTCTTTTGATTCTTTTAACTCATTTTTAATTATATGCATTACCTCCATTTTTGTATCCCTAATCCATTTATTTGAGATTTTTTTTCAAATTCTTCTGATGTGTTGTTCCATATGGTATCTTTATCAATACTCATCCACCACTTCCAAGCTTCACCAAAAAAATATATTTTTTCCTCTGAAGGATCCATACCATATTCTTTTACCAACCTCAACCATTCCATCAGATTTTTTCGTCTTTATCTTCATCTCTTGTAAATTTAGGTATTGCCATTGATTCTTGAGTGAGGTCTAACCCCAACCCTCAACTTAAAACCTCAGTATATTAAGGATAATGATTTTAAATAGTTATAATAACTTTTACAATACAATATTATGTGTTTTCTCTTTCCAGTGGCTTTTGAATTACCTTAATCAAGCACCCCAATCAAAATTTATGGTAGTTTTAAGTGAACATACCATTGAAAACCCTAATTTAGAGTATGTCCTTCTGGTCGACCTTCCTTCTAATGTATTTCTGAAATTTCATCCCTTCTGAGTCTAAAATTTCAGCATGTAGTACTCTTATATGTCTTCTCTATAATGCCACAGTTCTGACCAAAATTTGATGTTCCAAGTGAAATTTATTGTAACTTTCCCAAACCTTGCTAATATTTGCACTGTTTTGGAGAGCGAACTTGTACCGAATTCCATATGTCCAATATTTGATACCTGATTCTGAAAACTATACCTGAAAAACTAAGGAATTTCCTCTTTCAAATTAAACATGCTCACTAAATTTGGATCCTCTCTGAAGATGATAAACCCTATCTTCCACAAGGTGTATCTCAGAAAGTATAATGACCCAGAAGCTAAAATTCATACCACAAGTAACTTGATATGTCTTATAAATAGCCTCAAAGTTTTTCTATCCGAATCTTCCCCCAAAAAAATTTACAGTGAAAATACCAAGATGACTTTGTTGAAGAATAAAAACCCTAGAATACATGCTCTGATGCCAAATGTAATGTTCCAAATGCTTAAAATATCATAACAGAACAGAAGTACACATCATATACATAATGTGAGTGTGGATCACAACTCCAAGATAGATAAGTTAAACTTATACCATAACTCCTTAAATAATAAGAGAACCTCCTCCAAATAACCAATTACATCCATACATCACAATTCACATGTTCCCAATAATGAATACATGATCTCTATATATACTTATTCAAACCTACATGTGAGGCCCCTTTACTATTAGGCTGACCCTATCACATATATATTTACACATTACATGTACATTTAGAACCATATATGCCCCCCTTAGGTCATAAAAAGATATATATTTATATATATCTTATGTTTTAATATTATATTAAATAGTATATTTTTCATTTACCATTGTTATTTTTAGGTACATAACATTGTCTACTCATTTAGAATTGCTTTCTCTTGAAAGCAAGGGTAATGAGGGATATTGTTGGTGAAACTTTTATGTTTCATACTAAAAATTAGACTAATGGTTGTATAGTCAATAAATGTGTTGATTGTTTACATAATCATAGTCCATAAACCCACAATGATTTCTCTTCTACATGTATTTTTATTTAGTTCAGTCCTTCTCAGGAGTTGAAGGCCACCTATCTTGAAGAAGTGGGCCTCTTCATCCTTGGAATTGACCACTATGAAAATAAATTGATTGAATCTTGGTGCAAGTTTTGTATCATTATGAATATTAGTTGAGAATAAGATATTCATTAAAACACGCATCCCTCCCTCAATTCTAATTCCATGGTCGATTGTGAATTCTCGTGAACAGAAGTCAAGAGTGAAGACTGCATCTGTTTGTAGATTGGGTAAATTAATCATCTAAATAAGGGGTCTTAGAGTGCCACCATCCAAGATAAGTGCCTCATAAATGGCTCGGAAGAAGGTGTGATTGTGAGGTGAGGACGGAAGACATTGTAGGAGCCAATTAATTTAGCAATGTATTCCTTTTTCTTTGTTGCAAATGTGCTTTTAATACAAAACACCGAGATTTACACCCCTGAATCAAGTGACAACACTACCAATGTGACTTAAATACCAATATGGTTCTATTTTAGTTTTATATTCGACCCTTCCCTTATTAGTGCCTCCAATGTTTTGACCACTTGATCAATCTCGACTTCATATGAGAAAATATTTTTATTTTCCCTTGTGTTTGTTTTCGCTCTCACATTCTTGAAATTGAGTTGCAATTATGATAACCTTCTACTTGCTTCATTGCATTGTTCTTTGTATCTTATTTTTCCAACGTTGAGTCATTTTATATTTTTTAGAACTACAGATTGATCTCTCCTTTTGGTTTTTAATGAGTTATTTATTTCAGAGCAAGTTTGATGATTATTTGTAAACTAATTTGCTGCCAATTTCAACTCAAGCAACTCCACAAATGGGAATGCAATCGGTCCATTCGTCCTCGGATTTTTTTCGAAGGCAATCTTTTCCTGGTCTATGATCAAGGCAAAGAGCCCCTGGGGGAAGGCAAGTTCAAACCCATGTGGTTTGGACCGTTCATTGTGAAATAGGACTTGAAGAAGGGCACTTACTGTATAGTTCATTTTGAAGGAAATGCCTTGGCGGAGCCTAGAAATGGGCTCTACCTGAAGAAGTATTACTCTTAGGTTGGTCACCTGGGTGACTTCTTGTACATATGTATAGTTTCTTATACAGTTTTTGTCTTTTTTTTTGTGGACGTGTAGTTATTTATGTCTTCTTTTTCACTGTGGCAGATGTCAAGTGAAACGTAGGTGTATTTTGGGTTCGCGGACGGCGCTAGCCGACACACTCGGAGGCTTGCTTCTACAGCTTGGGTGATTTTCACACCTGGAGGCCAGTTGTTATCTGCCGGAGGTATTTGTCTAGGTGACATTACAAGCAATGTTGTCGAGTACAGTGCAGTGATAGGGTTGATTCGTGATGCTTTGCTGCATGGAATTTCTCACCTCCGGGTCTACCTAGATGCTCAGCTGGTTGTGTCCTAGTTAAATGGATTTTACCCCGTTTATGATCTCACATTGCACCGACGTTTCCTTAGGGTATGTCTCTTAGAACTTTATTTCGATTACATTATATATATCCATGTTCCTAGGAGATTTAATTATATGACAGATACTCTAGCTAATCAAATATTAGATTGGCATGTTGCACACACATAAAAAGAAAAGCACACACATACACATGTACATACATTTGTAAAAGATGTAATCCATAAGACAAATAATATGTAAATGTATATATATATATATATATCAAAACGTGTCATGAGTACATAGGTGGGCGCGAACACCTCAAAAATAATGTTCAGTATACATCGTTGGGCTAAATTCCCTCAAAAAATACATGTACAAAAGGTGCCCTCAACACATCAAAAGTCTATCCTATCTAAGCACGGGGCCTATTGGCCCTGCCATAATGCACAACGGTGTTGGCTAAATGACGAAAAAGATGAACCCATGTCTGTGGCACCCCCACTACATGAGGTTGCATGGAAGGTGGGAGATCCTCGATCTCAGCCATGGGTACTGTGCGAGTGAGCGTAGTGAGGTTGCGCTCCACTCGTCTCAAAACTCTCTTAGCTTCTTTGGCTAGAGGTCCCCATGCGATTGTTGGTCCATCGGTTATTTTTGGTTTTGCCTCTAGTCGAGGACATCGCCAAGTCCTCGCGAAGTCTTTTGGGCGCACTGGTCCAACATCTGTACATAGAAGATACACAAGAATCAGTACTCTATACACATATAAAAATTATATATATAAGCAATTAAAAATTAAATAACATTAAAATCACGTTACCTATCTCTCCTCGCTCCTCTTCGAAAGGCATGGGCATGTCTGGATCCCTGGAAAAGTTGATCTCGACGTAGGGGTACTCCGCAATCGTCGGAATCTTCCATGCCCACCAGTTGAAGAATTTATCATCAAAGGCCTCTATGGTCCTCCCTCCCCCCTGTCATGGCAGCAATGCTACCCATCTGCATATCGTTGGGAAGGGGGCCACATGCCCCTGTACCGTCTCTCTGGGACTGAGACTAGGAACCCTCTCGAAGAAGAAGGACCATAGGATTGTATCAAACCCGAAGTTCTTGTTGGTACATTGTCGACACTCTGTCAGTTGTCTCTTCATGCATATAAGCATGGTCATGCTCTAGTCAAATATATGTGCCTCTTGACATTGAATGGTACAGTGCATTTGTGCCTGGGAGGCCTAATGTAGGGTCGTGGATCCAGTAATCTGACCAATCAGTAGCAAGATCACTCACAAAGTCAAACTCGTGATCTTGTCAATCGACACCTGAGAACCTACCTTCTCAGTGCCAACCTCGCAATACATCTAGATATAATCCTTGATGTTGAAAGGCCCAGGGGGAAATGTCCTAACATTGACTAGTTCCCCTTTCCTCGAGAGGCCAGTCAGGAAGTAAATGTCCTTATTCGTTGGAATCAACGAATGACCCTCTAACATGAATGCCTCTGCATCTGGGTTTCAATAATCAACGAGGTTGTTGAGCAATCCGGATTGTGCCCTCATAAAAGGACATTAGAAGAACTTACATAGCCCACATTGTTTTAGTGTGGCGATGGTTGTAGGGTCCTCTTCGAACAAAATGTCTATATCCTTGTGCTCCATCTCCCTCTAGTGGACATACATCTTGTTCCATGGAAAAATGGAGGAAGCTAGCTCTTGATTTTTATTTTTTCTAAGCTTGTTTTCTTCCTGCATACATATGCAGGTTGTCCCTGGACAGCCCGCATACACATAGGGTCTCTCTTTTTAGGAGAGCGCGCCCCCTCAAAAATCAAATTAAATGCACAAATGAGATATTGAAATGCAAGAGGGATGATATTATACTTACTTGGTCCAATTAGAAGTTTGTTTCATCCACCGAAGCTCCTGGAATCAACTTCTTTAGCAAAGGGGGTTTTTCTCCTTTTGGTTAATTTTCGAATTGAAATGGTGAAAATGAGTTGTCAACTTCTATTTATATACTTTTGGCCTTTTTGCCACTTTTTGACCCAATTTGTCATTTTTTCTTGGCTTGGTGATCACTTGATTCCGATTCCGAGTTTCTTATTGGACGTTACGGTACTCGTTTTCTTTTGGTTTGGTAACTTTTGGGGGGATGGGTCACTTTTTGATATCCTTTGGTAAAAGTCGTTTTTTCAAATTTTTTCATATAAGTTAGGATTTCATCTCCACTTTCTACATATCGCTATCTTTTCCACTTTGCCATATGATTGACACCACCGACGTGCGACAACAAGC
Organism: Picea mariana; assembly: GCA_032191745.1. Classification (NCBI taxonomy): domain Eukaryota; kingdom Viridiplantae; phylum Streptophyta; class Pinopsida; order Pinales; family Pinaceae; genus Picea; species Picea mariana. The sequence continues at coordinate 8,821 of JASDQU010347444.1, forward strand.
CTTCATTGATGCTCTAGAAGTGTTGTGATTAGGTGGTAGAGCCTACCTGTACATGGATGCCCTAGGTATATCCTTATTGAATTTTGGCATCTATGATGTCAGTAATGAATATAGTCTCGGGATTCCTTGTTAGTCCTGTCATGATTATGATATCAAGCCTCATTCGTTTGATGCACCATCATTCTTGGCCTTACCCTCGGGACTCCCAAATGAGCACGCTTTGTTGTCTTTCAAGCTCACTTTAAAATTCAAAAGCAACATCTGACAAGACTGTATTTATTATTTTTGATCTTGTCTGGATTAACTGAGAAAAGTAGCCTCCTGGAGTATTCTTTAAGCCCTTTTCAGACTCTCTAAACATGAAAATATTGTTGAGCGATCTTGTTTCCCTTCACCCTCACCAAACTCAAATTTAAAGGCACATCTGTCCGGCAATAGTTTACCTCTTTTTCGGTCCGGACGATTAATTTCACGAATAAAGGTATGCTCTATGAACTTTGGTTTGCTAGAAGAGTATTCTCGGGCATAAGTTTAACCCATTTTTGGGCCTGAGGGACTAAATCTTTGAAAAAGGAACATTCTCCCTGGTTTTGGTTTATCACCTTTTTCGAGCCTTGGAGATTACTTACGAAAAAGGAACCCCCACGGAGTCCATAGTTAAGCTCTTTTCAGACTCCCTAAAATTGAAAAGATTGTCGAGTGACCTTGTTCCTTCACACTCATTAAATTGGTCCAGAAGAACATCTACTGGCATGAGTTTAACCATTTTTCCTGCCTGTATATTATAGCGGAAAAAGGTACGCCTCAAGAGATTCGTCTTGTCGGGAAAGTTCTCCTCAGCTACTTTTATACTTTTTCAGGCTAAGGAGACTAAACTCAAAAAAATGTTGTGATTCCATAGTTAATCTCTTTTCAGAACCCTTAAAATATAAAAGATTGTTGAGTGATATTGCCTTTGTCACACTTGTTAAAATGGTTTTGAATAGACGTCTTTTTGGTGCAAGTTTTCCCCTTTTTCGAACCAACTAAACTATCTTCGATACTCCCTGGAGTCTTCTTTTACATTTTTTCAAACTCTCTAAACGTGAAAAAACTACCGAGCTTACCTTCCCTCGGCTCATAAAAAATACATTGAAGGGGTCTCATTGTGTCTTGCTTAATTGCATTTGCATCTTTGCGTATTTGGCCTAATGTTGGCTCCATGTTGCTCTCAACTGAACCTTTGAAGCATGCCTTATACACAATCCTTGTAGCACTTCTTGCCTCTATGACCTGACACCTTGACCCATGGAGGAATTTTCCCCGAGTGTCCTTTTCCTGCACATGTCTCCTTAATATGAGCATTAGTATGTTCCTTGCTCTTGGAACTAGTATGCTTGCTTGTGACACTCGTTCAAGCTCTTTAAAAATTGAAAAAGACAAAAAAAAAAACAAATATTCCAAAAAGAGGAGACGGGAAATATGTATTATTTTTTCAGCAGCACAAAGAGTCGCCCTTGGAAAAAGCACATCCTTTCGTTTGTTCACCAAGCATTGGGATCTAGTATGAACATAGGAAGCTATTCTCGCTACATAGATTTGTGTCCTCCTCCATTTGGTTACTCTTCCAAACACATGGAGAGTTTGTGTTGCCTCCTGCATCATGAATTTATGTAAATTTCATTTTGCTTGAGTCTGATCATATTTCGTGCTTTTTTCCAATTGAAGTTTCACCCAACCTGAGTAAGCATTTCTACAGTTTTTCTCGACTTCATGAGTCGACCATCCCGAGAGTCCATTCAAGTCTTGATTCAAAATCGACGAAGTTCTCTACCTCATCATCGAGATCCTCATGTCTTTTCCTGATGATTCGTCGAAGGCCTCAGTGTAGTGATTTATACACTCCCATTGTACTCCGACCTGATTTTTGAAAATATTGAAGTTGTTGCTCGAGATCTAAAGGCCTCATCTCCAACCATCAGGCATCACTAGTTTCTTGAAGATGGATACTCTACTTGTATATCTTCGATTGATTTCGAGATGTAGATATGTTGTGTATTGCTCGTGGATACACTTTATATAGTTATATAACATGGATCTGTAGTGTATTTGATTGGCAGCCATGATTTAGTTCCTCCCAAGCATGTGTATGCATGTCTCGGAGAGACAATTGTTGTTTTGCAGATGGCACCTCCCGAACTCTGGTCCGGGGCTCACACAATTTTGTACATTGGTGAAGATATTGTAATGTATTTCGGCCATTAGTTGCTATTTTGACCTCACACATTATGGGGCATCTGTTATAGCCCTAAAATTCCCTATTCATGCATACATGGCCTTGGCCCTCTTACTTGTATATTTTTCCAAAGCACTATTGAGAAGCTCTTCTTAAAAAACCATTTTTTGGAAGACGTACGTGCCCTGCACCATTACAAACCGTGTACATATGCTTTCTACACCACTACAACTCATGTACATACACATGTTGCACCATTACATCTCGCGTATGCTTGCAAAAGTTGCAATGAATTCATTTAAATTCATGGGCTATTTGAAGTTTCCCAATTAATCCACCTGTTATAGCCCATCACACAACCAAATAACCATCCTTTTGGCATATAAAAGGAGGTTTTCAGGTCTCATTTCACATCCAAGCATAAGAACAGGGAAACTCTACCCAATTTCACTTCCCCTCCTTTCCCAATATATTGCTTCCTTTTGTGAGATATTGCCTCAACATTCCCTCATCAGCCCCTTCTTCCTCTATTCAACCCATTCCCTTCCATAGAGGTGATCAGAAGGTTGAGAGAAGAATTCCATTCAATGTGCACTTGGAGCATGGTAAAGAGGAGCCTAGACCAGGTTCACGGAACGGTAGCTGAATCAAATTGTAAGGCATAATCTTTGTATTATGAATAAAAGAATCACATTTTCTTTTCCCAAGTGATGGTGTTTTGAGTATTTTTATTGATTTATACTTAGCACTTAATATCTAACCCTAACTCATGGATAGAATAGCATGCTTGTAGTTATTATTTTCCTATCTTTGGATGTAGGTCATCCTTCGGAGGAGACGTGCAGTCAGTGGAACTTCCAAGCTTGAGGAGATCATCACCATATATGGGATCAAAGGTATAGTTACCCGATCTCTTCTCTCATTTTCTTTATTTACATTATTTTTGGTATGTTTGGGGTGGTATATGTTATGACCACACAATGTACCTTTTTGCCCATACTTTTTGCTACCATTACACTCTTGTTTCACTCACATTTAAACTTATATTATCACTTTATCCTATCTTTCCAAAGGTATACAATGTCTCTTCTCTTTACTATATGTTTAATCTATTTTGCATATAATTTTACATCACTCTCGTACTTAACCATTGATTAGAAATGTATAAGTGATGAAACAGTTCGAACTGCAGATTAGCATTGAGGCCTGATGCTGAAACAGCAACTCACAGAAGCTGTTACACAGTTTGTGGACTACGATGCTGAAACAGCAACTCACAGAAGAAGTTGTTACACAGTCCGTGGTCGACAATG
>JASDQU010347445.1:0-12348 GCA_032191745.1 Picea mariana
CTAGTCCTTTTTCACTGTTTCAGAGTGTGTGCTCTTAGAATCCCTTCTGTCATCTCTGCGCCAATCCTTTTCCCTCCACATTGTACGAAAATCATTACCACTCCCCGTATCTGTACTTGGCTGAGGTGTACCCATACTTGGCCATTGTGAACTCTTTTGTCCTTCGTCCTTTTCTGCCTGCTGATTAACTTTTCTTATTTCCCATGGGCAACCGTTGTACTTCTTCCTATTGACAGGACCATGGTGTCGTACCTCTTCTTGTTGTGTGACCTGGATTTGCATTGTAACTCATGTTTGGGTGGTGGGATATTGAATTTTGCCTGGATCCTTCGTGCCCTTCAGTTATTTCTACACCTCCCCCTTGATGTGGTCATCCATACTTCATATGCCTTCATAATCTTTTACCATTAACTGTATGCAATCTGTTCATAACTGACCATTCAAGATGTTACCCCAGATAGTGTCCAAATTTGGTCGTTTCTTTTCGACCCCCTCATTAGAGATTCTATCCGCTAGTCCATTTGCAGACTGCCGCACCTAGTGAAACTCCACTGTGATCCCCATCTGCAAGTGCTACTGAAGTTTTTGCAGGGACTGTGCCAAGCACTAGTGCTGCTGAATTTTTCCCACTCTGGTACCATTTTGGAGTCTCCTTACTATGTTGATAATCAGTCTGGATTCTCCTTTCACTATGACGTTTTTTATCCCTTCCCGACATAGAATCTCAAGGCCGATCTCCAGGGCTCCAAATTCCGCGGCGTTGTTGGTTGAATTTCCCAGACTCCCAATGTACAACCGGATGATATTTCCTTTAATGTACCTGATTACTCCCCCCATTCTTGTCTGTCCTAGGTTACCTTTCGATGCCCCGTCGAAATTCATCTTGAGGGAGCCTACTCGTGGTGGTTTCCAGTTGTGCTCACCTACTTGGAGTTGCAATGGCTGTCTTACCTGATTGGGGTTGCGTCCATCTTTCAGGTGGAAGACTTCTAGAATTTAGGAGTCCCGGTCTGTGAGTTGTGCTCTTCCTGTCTAGCAGTTGCGACTCTGTACCGTTTCTTTTGTCATGGAGATTATCATTTCCTTGATCTTCCCTTTCGACTAGCTTTGGTTCCTGAAGATGTGCAGGTTCCTTTCCTTCCATATTTCCCTATGATCATTCCCGGGATGGGGGTCCAACAAAGGTTCACCTCTTTGTTTTCACTGTAATTCTCTTTCCAAGTACTGATAGTTGCAAAGATGTTACCTCAGATCCTATTTGATTGTCGGAAGATACCTGCCGCCTAGTCCCAAATTTCTGTTGTGTAGGTGAATTCGTCAAGGAGATGGTTCGTTGTTTCCTCCTTGTCTTGACAGAGGTGGCATCTAGAAGGACCTATGAATCCTTGTTTCCTTAGTTTTTCCCAAGTTAGGATGTGGTTGTGGAGTATTAACCATTGGAATTTTTTTATTTTTGGCCACTAGGTGCCGTTCCAAAGCTTATCCCATTGTTATGCTGGGTCTTCTTGGTCCTGGTCCTCTATATAGTGTCGGGCTTCCTTGAGATTGAATTCCCCGCCATCTTTTTGTCCCCATATCAACTGATCATTTCCTTCTGTGACTGCAATTTTTTGTTTCCCCAATTCCCCCTCCACCTCTTTTACTACTTTTGTGGTTTGGGCTCTATTCTGTGGGGTGAGAGTGTTCCAGATTCTCCATTTGTTGCGATCTATTTCTTGTTTCCAATAATGGTAGAATCTCATTTTACCTTGCATGATCAGCTCCTATTGGAGTGCTTCCCTGTCTGGTTTGTCCATTCGGGGTTCCTGTTGCCATGCGTCCTCCCAGAATCTAGTTGTTCTGCCATTCCTTACTTCCCAAAAATTGTATGTCTAAATCCAGGCTTTGTTGCACCAGGCTAGGTTCCAGATGGCTGAACCTTCTCTGGTTCCTCTGAAGCAGACTCTATCCTGGTCGCTTATGTCCAGGGCATACTTTTCCTTCCACAGGTTTTCCCATGGTGTATTAGTTTCTTTGACCCATCGCTACCAGAGTTTTGCCCCATAGGCGTCGTTGGTCACTTCCGGGTCTTGTAGCCCCAGACCTCCTTTGATTTTTGGTTTACAGACCTTCTCCCAAGCCACCAAGGCCCATTTTTTCCTTGTTTCCACTCCTCACCACAACAAGTCTCTTTGGATGGTTCTTATTTTTTGTAGTATCCCATTCGGGGTTGGGAAAATGAACATCATAAAGGTTGGAATAGCTTGCAAGATAGACTTGGTCAGAATAAGTCTTCTGGCGAGGTTGAGAGATTTGTAAGTCCAATTTTTTACCCTCTCTTGTAAATTGTTGATTATTCCTTCCCAAGTGGACAATTTGTAGGCTTTGTCTATTAGGGGTATTCCCAAGTACTTTGTTGGGAGTGCCCTGTATTCAAATCCCATGATGTTGGCTAAATTCCTTTGGATTGCAGGGTTGGTATTGAAGAAGAAGATCATAGATTTGGAATGATTGATCTCTGTACCCGAGGCTTCGCCAAACACTTAGAGGATTCGTTTGTAGGATTTTTATTCCTTGACTGTGGGTATGCCATGAAGAGAGGTGTCATCCACGAACTATTGGTGCATGGAAGTAGGGCAATTTTTGAAAGGTTTGATACCTGTTATTTCACTTGTTGAAGTTGTGCTTTTAATGCTTCGACTGAGGCCTTCCATCATCAGAATGAAAAGGAAGGGGGATAGTGGGTCTCCTTGTCTGATGCCTCTCGTGGGCTAGAAGGGTTTGGCAGGGGATCCATTTATTAGTAGTGAGTAGCTTGTTGTGGAGACTAGATTGACTATCCAGTTGATCCAGTGATGGGTGAAACCAAAGGCTTCCAAGGTCTTGACCATATAGTGCCAGCTAATTTTGTCATACGCTTTTGCTAGGTCTAGTTGTATTATCATTCCCCCTCTCTTTTGAAGCTTCAGAGTGTGTATCAATTCATGGGCATGAATAATATTGTCCATTATTTGTCTTCCTTCCACAAAGTTTGCATGTTCTTGTGATATTAGTGTGGGTAGGAGGGGTTTCAATATATTTGCTATAACTTTGGAGATTATCTTATAAACCACATTGCACAGAGCTATAGGTCTATACCAAATTGGGGTTTTGTCCTCATTTTCTTTGGGAATTAGTGTAATCATTGTAGCATTGAGCACTTTTAGGATGGAGGCTGACCTTCTGGGAGCGCTCCCAACACATCCATTTCTATGCATATTATTGCGTAATATGTATATCTCCCTTTTAGGGTGGCTTTTGAGGTCTTCACATATTTCCCCAGTTTGTTTCCTATTGCTTCGAAATTAGAGGTTAAACAATAGTCTAGTGGTAAGGAATAAAATCTCAGCCAGACCGACACCTTCTTGAAAGTCTCCTTTTCTGGGGGAAATTTTCCTTCCATGGTTGCATGTATAGTCCTGCTGAGGCGTGGAAGTATGGACCTCCCTCAAAGACTCGATCACTATCCTCCAGGTTCATGAATACTACTGTGAAGAAGCCTTTCGAGCCCAGGTGGAGCTCTACTTCTCTATTTGTCTTCCAATGATATTTAATCCAATTGCACAACGTTTGTTTTGTGGGCCACAAACCCATGAACTTTCATATTAGCGCATGCGTCTTCATTTGGTATCTGTAGAGTTACGTTTATGGATCCTCCAATATCACCTTGGGTATCATTGTTGTTTTGGGTTTGCACAGGTTGCACCCTTATGCCCCGTTGGCCTTCTCTGTGTCTTTCACCTCATTGTGAGTTTCTCTGGCTTCTTCTCCCATCCACTCACTTTTTCCCTGGTTCCTTTCCTGACCTTTTTCCTAGTCTGATCCCGAGGTGCCTGTCACTGGTGCCTTGAAAGCTACGCCTCTTGGTCCTTTCCCTATGTCTACCACTACCTGTTTGTATGAGGGGGTACCCTTACCCCCCCTTTAGTTCTCATGCTGTACTCTGCTATGGCCGTGACTGTCAAACCCTATCTTGTAGTTGCTCCGTAGTCGCGACTTAAAATAATGGGTATCCTTATGTATACTTTGCCAATATATTTGCTTTTAAGCTCAATGTATTTTCATCAATCTCTTCTATATATTTTATTTTAAGCTTAATGTGTGTTCTGCATCAATGTATTTTCTTTTAAGATCATCTAGATGATATGATACCCCGATGATATCTTCTTGGTAGTCATAGATCTCATTTAACTTGGTGATGAATTTATTTTTGGGATTCTCTTAATTATTTTCTCGCCACTGCAACTTCTTCCCTCACAAGCTCAAGGAAATTTGTTACTTTGTTGTTCTCTTTTAGCTATGCCTCCAACTTTTGTAATTTTTCTTCATATTCAATGATTTTCACTCTATGTTTATTAGAGAGAGAAATATTCTCATGGTGCTCCAGTCTTATCAATTCAATATCCTGTAAATGAGATTTTTTAAGGATTCTACTTCAGCTTTATACAATTGATCTTTCTCATATGTCTGCCTCTTAAATCCTTCTTCCAAGTGTGTTTTTTGCTGTTTCAAATGCTCTTCTAAGGTTGATAACTTATCCTTGTACCTATCTAGTGTAACATTTATCTCACCGACAATGAATGAGTTTGGTCTTGCAAAAGCACCAAACTTATTATTTATCTCAGTGTCGATTGCATTGGTTTGGGGATCTTGTCCCAACTTCCAGGAAATTATTTTATTTGATGCCTCCTTGGTGGGAGTGTCTTCTATATTTTTTATTTTTGCTGATCTTTTCTCAATCCCTCTTTTTGATTTTTTGTAAAAATAATATCCTAAAGAGACAACAACATCATCAAAATCTACCAGTTGAGACGAGGAATAAGAGAATCCTCCTAGTATTGTATTTAATGGGGTGCCAGGGTCGATAGGTGAATTCAACAATGTAATCCCTTTTATAGTGATAGGGATGGATTATTTTCTTGTATCTTCTTCAAGTTTCCTTTTCTATTTTCTTTCTTCTTCTACCACCCCATCTTCTTTCTTGTTCCTCTCTTCTTCCTTTCTCTTTCATTCTTCTTCTATAGCCTTTCATGCTGCTTCTTCTTTCTTATTATTTTCCTCATTTATGCTTTCTCCCTGTCTTATTTTATTTTCCTCTTGGATTCTTCTTCTATAGCCTTTTTGGTTTCATCCTCCTTTTGTTTGGTCTCTTTTTCTTTAGACTTCTCCCTCATTATGAATCTTTATTTAGCTTCTAGGGATATTTTAAGTTTTTCTTCCTCTTTAACTGTCTGGGATTTCTTTCTTTATTCTACTCATTCCTTTTCAATGGCCATTAACTATTCCCACCACTCTTTTCTTTTCTTATTTTTTTCTTCCTCCTCCCATTGTGTTTTTTTTCTCTCTAGTCCATCCTAAATTCTGGTCAATACTTCTTCAAAAAATAGCTCCCCTTAGAGAATTTCCTCTGAGGTACTTGCATCATGTACAAAAGGGTGTGTTAATCCTATAGATTTAAGATGATATCTAACAACGCCTTTAGGATCATGATTTCTAACTTCCCCTGTGCCAAAACATAACTCTTTTAGGAATACATCTTCTTTACTAGCATGAGGTATGTTTAATAGGGTGAGCCTTCCCAGTTTGATGGGAAACTTCAGCCAAATCCTTTAGGAACTTGTGCTAAGAATGCGGTTATCCCTACATCAACTGTTTGGAAAGAAATATACTTACCAATTAGCTTGTCAGTCACATACTTGGGGAGAATATGTGGATCTTTTGCACACCCAAATATTCAAACATAGGTATAATGTTTCCCCATGTACCAATATCCTATGTCCTTTATGGATTTAATAGTTCCTTAAGATAGTCTATGAGGGTTCTGATTGTATATGATAGAAAAATGGATTCCATGAAATGGTCACATAGGTCATAGATATATTTCTTGTAATTGGTTTCCCATAATTCAGAGAAATAAAAATGAATAGGAAGTAAGTTGGGGTTCCAGTCCCATCCCATTGTCGGAAAACATATTGAAGAGAATACAACATCTATAAAATAAGAGGACATGTAAAAACTTGTTTTCTTTACTCCTAGAGCTTCTCAACGGTTTGAAAGATGTTGATCGAAAGGATTTGTGCCTAGTTGAATGGTTCCCTACCTCAACCATGAAATATGCTAATGGTGTCCATTCGAGATTAAAATGCGTACATGTTTCTTCGCCATACAACTCGCAAATCATTGATGCTAGTAGTTTGTAGGATTCTTTGAAGTATTGTATCAGATATAATATGATGTACTTTTGAGTGAAATCCCTATATTCATTCCTCCATTATTTGACTAATTCAACCAAGTTGGGATGTTATTCCCTAAATCTATGTAATAATTGCTTATTCAGGTATGCATCAGACACTTGTAGGTGATATCTTGCATGTATTTCATCTAGCTTCAATGAAGCTATAGGGGATTTGAGCTCATTTACCACTCTAGTTGTCTTTGAGTCCAAATATGAGAATACCCACCTTGCAGGGTCATTATAAGGTAAGATGGCTAGTCTCACAACAACAACATATAGCCTGCTCTTCTTTATATTCAAGTATATTTCTAGATCTTCATGGTCCTTCGGAAAATCCTCATTCACATTTTTTTTTAATGTCATTCTAGGTAGGAAAATCTTCCAATCGGTTGAAGTAGTTGGTATCTAACACTAAGAAGTTGTCTGGTATTTTAACCTAAGTGACAACATTTCCTATGAGTGCCTTTCCTCTTCACATTTTGGATTTCGACATTCTACGCTTCCCTTGAACTCCTACATGTTTCAAAATATCATAAGCATGTCATATAAAAAACAATGCATGAGAACAAAAATTATGTCTTGAACAATGTCAGGCGCAGGCCCAATTTTGAGAAAAAGCAACATGTGTAAGGTAGACACACATGCAGGAAAAGTAGCACGTGTAAGGAAGACATGCATGCAGAAAAAGAAGCATGTGCAAGATGGACGCGCATGAAGAAGAGGAAAGCATGTGAGGCGTGCATGCAAGAATACCTAGCCATGATAGGGTTAGGGTTTTGGTAAGAATATGTAATGGATGGTAAGCCAAAAACATGTATAACTAGGTACCTAGGAGGTCTAGGTTGGGGTTCGAACATGGTTAAGTAGTTGTTGTTTCTTAATGCTTAGGTTTGATGAGAGAGGACCAAATTGACTGTAAATATGATTTGTTTTGTAAGCTGTTGAGTTGAGGAGGGGAAACAAGGTAGATATTGAGGGTTAGATCAAAGGATGAGGAGACATTTATGATCTAGTCCACCTCATTGTAGATCTCGACCCACAGATGGAGAGTTGTAATGCACGCATGACTGTAGTTTTGGAAACACCATAATAAAAGAACATAGCAGCCAAATCTTTGTAGACGTATCCCAAGAGGGGTGAACCACGGTATATTAGTTGTTATGTGATTGAATATTGTGTATTTCATTTACTGTCAATGAATAGATGTTAGACAAATGCGTGAATGACTAGTAGATCTTCTATTTTACATGCATGAATAAGAATGACATGGTATTCAATATAAGATGAGTGTTAAAGTAACAAATGAAGATCACAAACTTTAATCCCATATCCCCACTCATTCCCAAGTTGCAAGAACTTGAGCATTGCATCCACCAATAGAACTATCTTGGGTGAGAATGCACAGTGCACTCTGTGTATTGCGCTGCCTTCTGGTTTACCAGAGGGGTCGATAGTTTTAAAGGGGTTTTGTTGGAAACCATGGTAGATCTGAACTAGGTTCATCCCAAGAAAGGTAGTAAGAATAATTTAAGACCAACAAATGGTTCCATTGCTATCTGGAACAGAATGGGATTGAGTGAATGAGATCTATTGAAGGATCGTGACAAGAATGGCAGACCTGGTGAGGAAACATTAAAAAGAATGAGATTATAAAAGGGGATGTTTAGAACCTAGAACCCAACGAAGGTGGAGATTGAGATCTTGGTGAAAAAAAAGGAGTTGGAATTTGTGCAGAAAGATAACAAAAACTCGAAGTTAACACCGCACAAATATTTGGACAAGTACGTATTTAGCAACTTGCATGAAGTATTTTTTTGTGATTTCCCGCATGTGTTGCAGGAGTAGATATTGAGGTTGAAAGACAACCACCCTACAAATCAGATTAGACAGCTAGAGTGGAATTCTATAGAGATCACATAGTTACAAAAATTTGACAATAAATTTACACACAATAGATTTCTGGTTAGACAACATTGTTGTAGGATTTATTACAGAATTTGCAGTAGATACTGCGAAGTCTTATAGTACAGCAAGGCAAGAGTTTTTGAAGGGACCTAGAGGTAGGTATATCAAATCGATGTATACTTCCATTAATATTTTACTCTATAACAAAGGTGTAATGAAAATAACATTAGACAACTAAACTTCCTTGCGTGCATGGGAGAAGGGGGGAAGCACTGACAAGAGACAGAGAAATGGAGGACGAGATGGATAAAGGAAAGAAGGAGGAGTCCTTGGATCCAATCATGATGGAGGAAGACCAGATCAAGCATATCATGGTAGAAAATGGAAGAACACATAGTGGAGCACCTTACCAATACAAGATGAACAATAAGAAGAGAGCCATAGCTGCGAGGGAAGGCTTGGAAAGTGATGAAGAAGAGGTATAGGATCTCTAGGATATGGAGAAGATTGAGGAAATCCTGCATGAGACATATGAAAGGAAGACAAGAGGTCCAAGGGTAATAACTGAAGGAAGAACTCCTATCCATATTAGTGTCAGTGTGGAACCCATAAACCCATGTGCGACCAATACACCAGAGAGAACACCACTATTTAGACAACTGAATTTCAGTGGAAGAAATGTAGCAGGAAGTACATCTACACATGGAGAAACAAATGGGGGATCCAATTCAGGAAGTATTAGTCAAGGATATACAATGCGTGGAGGTAGTATTCCAACATAGTTTGCAATGGAAGGACATGATCCCACCATTAGGTTACGAAAATTCAAGGGAGATGCATTTGAGGACCCTGAGAAGCACTTGTTCATCTGTGAAAAGATCTCGGAACCAAAGCAGATCACATATGAGGATACAAAACTTGCGTAGTTAGCTATCGCACTAAGATACCTCGCACTGGATTGGTACATGAGCTTAGCTGGAAACTGTTAGGACCCAGAAATGTCCTTTTTTTCACTACATCTTTTGAACATTCAACTTTCTCATTCCTAAGCTAAATGACTATTTTAATGAGTACCAAGACCCTTTTTCCCAAGGTATGAACTATTCATCTTGATTTTATATTTTCATTTACTTAGCATGTTTGATTGGTAAAGTTCACATATTTTACCCATGAAATGATTTAACTAAAGATTAAAATGTTAGAACAACCCACTTCGAGAAATTCGCTGCTGTTATAGCTATGCACCAATCCTGGAAGCTATTACATGATTTCTGCAATGGATGCCACCAATCTTGGAAGATGTTACATGACTTCTGCAACGGATGCCACCAATCTGGGAAGCTGTTACACAATTGCTACGAAAAAAGCTTGTTAATCTTGGGAGATGTTACAACAGACGCCATCAGTCCTGTTGTTTTACAAATGTTGCAACACCTGTTGATTAGATATGCTAGCTCACGATGTTGATCAAGGAGAATTCTAGATTTTGTATTAATGATATCTAACGAACAACTTGAGAATCGAGGATTCTCAAGACTGTTCTATTTCTGAACACTGATTGACTCTGACTTTAAATAGCAGAGCTTTTGTAATGTAAGGGGTTGTTAGTCTTTTTCCTTTGGCAAGAAAGAAAGAGAAGTAGTGCTTAATGTACTCAGACATTTTCTAGAAATTGAATGAAAGAGTGGATTGAATTTCCTTAGCAGACTGTAACCTATCTCTTTGAGTGGATTCAGTGAGAAGGAAAGGGCCCACCTTCCTCACCGATTCCCCTCTATTTCGAATTCTATATTAGTCGTTTTTGCGAATGATTTAACTGTTAGATATTTTTGGAATATAACTGCTATTACAATTTAGTTCCCTCTTGGTAAATGTGCATGAACTTGTCTCATGAGAATTAGAAATCAATTGCTGAACATTGCTGGAGAACTGTTTTCCTTTGTCTACATTAGGTTAAAATATTGTTTTGGAGAAATAAAAGTATGAAGTAGCTTCTTGCAATAAGTAGATTTCCTTTCTGCAATAGTATAGAGTTTCTTCCTGCAAAAGTAAATTACAAAGATAGATTAGGGTAGGCAATTCGGGGTTTTTATATATTCATCAGTTTAGATTGCAATTATGATTTTAATTCTATAGCACTCTAGTTGTATCAGCATAACTTTGTTAGTGATATTGTTTGTTTGCTTTTTGTTAAAAAAGGAACTTCCCTACTGCAATTAGATTAGAGATGCTTTCATAATCTAGCATAGACTGTGCAGAATTATCTTGAAAAAATAGGCTTCTCTGGGTTGACAATTTATATTGAACACTTTGATTTTCCATTCAATTAGACAATTAAAGTGCCCAACATTTTGGCGCCGCTGTCGGGGAAGATAATTGTAGATTTTGGGAAGCACACTAGTTTTCTTTCTTAGGAATGAATAGTCTGCATGAATCAAGAAACGCGAGAATGAATCCCCCAAAATACTAACCTTATAGGTACCAGAGGACGTGGAGGAAGAAATCCTAACATACTGGGAAGACAGACCATTGTTGATGAGATTATAGCCAGAGCAGATTCTTCTTCATGATCCATTTTTCGCCCTGCCAATTCTTCAAGAAGACCTGATCCATAGTCAGCAGAAACACCCCTTCTCGAAACATCATTCTCATTAAGGGCTGAAGCTGAAGCTAAAATCGAAGCTAAAGATTTGTCACCAACAAATCAGCAAGCAACACTGGAGAACATTGAAGATGAAGGAAGTATAGCCTGGAATAGGGAAAATCTAGAAGAAGTTGTTTATTAGATCAATGGTCGGATAGTCACTAAGGAAGAGTGGGACATTGTTCACATTGAGTGGAGGAAGAGAGGACATATGGAGAATCAAGGGGATAATGAAGAATATCTCTACCAAGAGAATCCACAGAACAACGAGGATCAGGTAAACAATGAAAACACTATCTCTACCCCGGTTTTTCCTATTTCTGATGTACCCACATGAGGGATGGCTCCTATGAAAAACATACCTCTCTTGGCTCTCCCAAATTTTCATGGATTATCTACTAAAGATTCGGATGAGTTTCTACTTGAATTTGACATTTTGTGTAGAAGCTATGACTACACTACCACTGTGCAAAAGCTTAAACTGTTTCCAGCTACATTAAAAGGTAATGCGTTAAGATAGTTCATGAGTCTTAGAGGAGAAAACATTTCAACATGGGTACAAATGAGGCATCTTTTCCTAAACAAATACCAAGAATACTGTCGAACAAGGGAATGAAGAGAGGAACTGTTCAAAATGTCATAGAAGGAGGACGAGACCCTTGAAGACTTTGTGGAGCGACTCAAATACAATCTACAACGGTTTGGCCATCCGGATGTGAGAAAGGACATTCTGAAAACCATTTGCTAAAAGGTGTTAGAGAGGATTGTTTAGATATGTTGAATATGCTTGGGAAGGGAGATATATCTAAGGAATCCTATGAGGACATTGTATATCTCTGCAAAATATGTTCTCGAGGATCTACAAGGAAAAAGTCAACTACCAAGGATACTACTTTTTCAAGGGTACAAAAATCAACCAATGGAGGAGCAACAAGAGAAAAAATAGGTAATCTATTAGAAAGTTTCAAAACAAAGATGATTAACTCTTTCACCTCACAAATGGATAATTTGCAAGACAAACATAAATAAGCAGAATCAGAGCAAGTATTATGCATTTTCTATCCAAAATGCAGGAAGAAACATCCACCAAGGGAGTGCCCACTGAACAGTGTCCAGGTATGCCTTATTTGTGAATTAGACCATGCCACTGACCAGTGTCCTTCTCTACCAGGTGTAAAAGAATCAATGAAGGAAACTAATGAGGAGGCATAGGCTGTCTATCTAATAACACAAAGGAGACAATGGCAGCCAAGAGGTCAAGGTATGAATTCTCAATTCTCTCCTCCAGCATTTAATTATTGGAACAATCAGCTACCATATGGCTAGAAAAATGCCCCCCTGTTATAACCCTAAATTGCACCATACATGCTTACCTTGCATCAGGCCAACTCATATCCCTTCTTTGCCAAAACATTGTTGAACAACTCTTTGAAAATCCTCTTGAATAAAGGCCCACGCACCCTAACTCACTACTGCATGCGTGTACATGCTGGCTGACCCAAAACAGCCCGCGTGGATTGACAAAAGCATGAAAAAAGGAAAGTTG
>JASDQU010347450.1:2010-12348 GCA_032191745.1 Picea mariana
TCCCTAACAAACCTCTTCTCAGTCAGAAACATTGGACAAGTAATGAGTCTGAAGAATGAGCTCCGTGACATGAAGATGAATGATGACGACAACATAACATCATACTTTGTGAGAATATATTAGTTAAGAGATCAACTACAAGCTATTGAAGAGATCGTTTCGGAGAAGGAATTGGTAAACATAGTACTCAATGGTCTTCCAAAGTCGTGGGATTCATTTTCCGCAAGCATGAACACAAGGAAGGAGTATCCGACATTTGAATAACTTTGGACTTACCATGCTTAAGAAGAATCAAGGATCAATGCAAAAGAGAAACCCCAAAAGAAGTATGATGATCAAGCCTTCACAACAAGATTCAATAATTTCAGGAATAAAAGAAAGTTTGGTTCAAGGAGGAAGCCAAATCAAGAGAAAGACATTTCAGAAATACAATGCTTCAACTGTCGAAAGTATGGTCACTTCAAGAATCATTGTCCTGAGCTAAAGAAAAATAAAGAGAAACATGAAGCATCAGTTTCCGAAGAAAAGGAACCTACAAAGAAGACTAAGCAGGATGGAAGAGACTTCTTCTTCTAAAGGTAACAATACTCTTCTTATTTCCTATACATATCTTGTTTGCATCGTCTCTGTACACATATCTTGTATATCTATCTCTTGGAATATAATGTGTTCCAAGAAGAACTATACCTATGGAAGAACAACAAGATAAGGATGGACATCATTAGATAATACACATGAAAGGATGAAATACAAATTATGTGAAAGCTATTACAAGATAAGCTGAATCAATCGTGAAGAGACTTAGAAGAAGCAAAGACAGAAAGAAGTCAACAATCAAGAGGAAATTAGAGAAAGGCTTATGACATTTTGTAGAAGACAACAAGATGGAAGCATGGACTCTGCAGATGACAATAAGGATGCAGATGGAAGCATGAACTTTGTTATATGGAGGGAGCTGATTATATGCACTCATACATGAAGCAAGGATTAGGAGGGAGCTAATCCTATGATCCATTGAAGATGATGAAGTATATGTCCATGATAGAAGCCATGAAAGATAGTACGTATCCTCAGAAGAAGTCATCTTCAAAGAGAAGCTTTAAAGTATCCCTGGTTCTCCATCCACATCTGTGATCCTGTGATGAAAGAAATAAATGAAACATTTAGGGAATGGAATCTACTCCATGGATCCAAGAGATAAGCACGAGGAAGAACGTAAAGATTCAAAGAAAGAAAGAGAAGCCAGAACAACCAGTCATTGTATGAAGAATCACAAGATTGCCAGCCTGATATGAACTCAATAAAAGCAATCAAGCAAAGGAACTAAAAGTTGTGATGAAGAACAGTGTATGGAAGACTTATGAATGAAAGCATTACGAGATCTAGAACTAGAGGTTCTCCCAGATGAAGGGAGAAGACTATGATGATTCATTGTTTCAATAAACCAGACATATCTCTACATGAGTCATTATATCAACCGTAACAATCATGAGTTGGAGTTCTACATCAGATGAATACAAAGAATGTTCTCTAGAGAAATTGAATAAAGAGCGTATGAAGAGCAACCTCAAGACTTTGAGGCATACTAGAAAGACACCCTTGTATGCAGATAGAAGAAGACAACTTGGTGGAGAACCTCCAGTGCACAGCAGAAGCGTGGTGAAGATTTTTCTATAATAGAGATATTGTATCAAGATGATTACTCAGTAGATCAGATCTCATAATGACAGAAGAAGTGCCACATGGATATGTTCCAATTTTCCAACAAAGATATACTCTATTGATCAGAGCTACAAAGAAAAACCGGTATTCCAAATTGAAGTACATTTGAAATCAAGAATTACACTATCCATGAATAAAGTCTAGAAAGGAGAAAGTGGTTCTTTGATACATATCTCCATAGATGAGCAGATAAGAAGACATTTTGTTAAGAGTTTGCGTACTCAAGCTGGAGCTCGTGGAGACTACTTCCTTATTGAAAAAGGAAGAGATGACTCCTAGGTTGGGAGGGAGCACTGAAAATATTATTGAACACATTTATTTTTCGAGAATGAAAAATAGCCTAGTTGGGCAGATTCTTTCATGTTCGGAAAGTGGATTGAGATTTTTTACGAACAATGATTTCCCATTGTGGTTAACATGGGAGATGGTCCAGATTGTTGATGTATCATAGGAAATGACTTCCCATTGTGGTTAACATGGGGAGTGGTCTAGGGCAGTCTCTCTTCTTGAGGGTTACTCAAGAAGACTAGCCCGCCTCGCCGGACAACGATTTCTCATTATGGTTAACATGAGGAATGGTCTGTTTTGGAGGTTGATACAGGAAAGTCTTTTCCTCTTGTGGTTAATAGAAGAATTGGTCCGGACAGTCATTCCTTAGGGTTTATACATTCTCTTCAGGGTGCACTTTGATTAGTGTAGGAGGAATGGCCCAGAGTGGGGAATGGTCCAGGCTCAACAATCAGGGACAAGCATTCCTTAGGGCTTATACATTCTCTCCAGGGTGCACTTTGATTAGTGTAGGAAGAATGGCCCAGGGTGGGGAATGGTCCAGGTTCAGAAGACAGGACAGTTATTCTTCCTTGCTTGAGAAGAATAGTCCAGATATCTCATTGTTATACTCTGAGGGAAGATATTCTTTCAGATCTCATACATGTGAGTGAAAGATTGGCCCAGATGATTCATTTTATATCATAACATTGTTTCTGTGCAGGTTGATATCAGATGATTGTTATGAAGATTGTATGACAGTAGATATATATAATTGTGGTGGATGTGTTCCACTGTTCGTGACTATGCGCTACTGATCAAGTACTTGTTTGCTACTTGGTGTGGTAGTGTACCACTTGATTGTAGTTATGTACTACTATGGATAGACACATTTGTGTTCTATTTTGTTATGATTGCCTTGAATACTATCAAGCAGTTTGATAAATGATTATCAGCTAGATGGATGATTAAAGGATAGAGATTTCCCAGACAAAAAATGGTTCAGAACATCTACTCTTCTAGGACGTATGTTAAGATTAGAAGAATGGCTCTTGTATCACTCTATGGTGTGAGTGACTTATTCAGCATCATGTTTGATTACTCAGATGAAGTATGGTTTCGAAAGATGATGCAGTTGATGACATTGATGGAGATGATGGTGCTCATGATTTAGTCTGTACAACTATGTTGATGCTACCGGGTGAATGGTATGTTTTTGTGCTCAAGACTATTACCTGTAATACCTCCCTAGCTAGGAGGGAGTGTTGATATTATGGTATTTGCGGGAGGTATTTACCTCCATGTTTAAACCCGACGAGGATAGAATACTCTGGGAATAAAGAAGAAACCCTAATGAGTTGGCTAATAACCCTAGAAGACTTGTCCGCTCAAGAAGATAATTTATATTAGGTTATTAGCCTCCAAGAGAAGAAGTCGACCAGAAGAAATAATAATATACTGAACATATAGATACCCAGAATGAGAAGTCAGCCCAGGCATTTAGCTAGAATTAGTATAAATACAGGAGGCCAGTTCTCATTCTGGCAGGCAGTGTCAGAATTGCAGAGAAGCAACTAGTGTGCACTGCAGTGCCTAGTCTTGTGCGCAGGTTTGAGGAGAGTTGTCGGTGCAGCTTTTGCAGCTAGCAGTTACGTTTTGGCTTGGAATATCTCTTGGCTAGGGTTTGGACTATCTGATCAGCTCTTGTTGGTGCTCTATCCTTGGGGAAAGGTGTGCTACCATTTGTTTGGCTATCTAGCTTAGTGTTTGCTTCCGGAATGATTTTATGTCAAGGTTAAGGTGCTCGGAGGGTGGCTTCGGCCTATGGTTGGGTGACAACAGTGATATTGTCAATAGTAAAATGAGCACATCCATTATATTCTAACAATTCCCATGCTATCAAAATGAAAGAATAATCATTTTATTGGGATTTTGTGCTTTGTAGCAAGGAAAAAAACTATGGAGAAAGCAATGTCAATTGGTTAGCTATGCTGGTAGAAAAGGGTACCTCGTATCACTCATTTATTAGGAATTTAATAAGGCAAATGCGAAAGTTCCAGACCTCAATTATCCATGGTTTCCTAAGTCTCTCCCAAAACTTCATAAAGATTCAAGGATGTATCATTGCTCAAAAGAATATCCTTGAGCGAGGGTTTTATATTTCCCATACCAACAAGATTTTAAACAGAGTGGAAGTATGGGGACATTGGTTCTAATACTACTAGAAAACTTACGAAGGCTACTCATAACAATATCAATACTAGGAAAAATGAGATTGCAACAATTGAATATAAAACAGAATCTATTGAAACTTCAAGCAGTGAGGTTATTAATCATGTAGCTGGAAGGATATTGATCAACAAGTTACATTAAACTTGAGAACATCAGGGTATTTTTTAAGGATTCAAATATTATACCTATATATAGTACTCTAAGCAACTATTTTGGTTTGAAAAATCATAGATATAATCTATATGATAATATTCAATAAAAAACATATAATTTAGTATTTAAACTTGTAATTTTTTGGCGAATATTATCAATTTAATCATATTTATGTAAAAAATAAGTGAATTTTTAACCAAATTGGCAAATATTTTGTTTCTTTAGAAAATGGCCAAAACATATCCAATTGGAAAAATTTCGCCCCTGAAAAATACCCTGGAGAATATTGGTAACTAGAAAATATGGAGGTAAGATCAAAGAACCCATGGATGACATGGAATGTGCTTTCAGGTGAGGTTCTTAGTGGTTGTTTTAGAGACGATATTGAGATATATAAGCATGTGCTTGTATAATATTAATATTAATATTAATATACTATTAAGGAAGACATGTTTATCATGGTCAAAAGAACACTTTGGGGTGCATGAGTGATAGTAGCCCACACCCTAAGGTTGTTAGCTCCAATTCCAAGTGAGCGAGTACAAGCAAGCATGACACAATTGACGACTAGAATCATGGAATTGTTTTTCTTTATTGGAAACATTGCTTGAACCCACATAAAACACTTCAATCGCAATACCCAATAGTGCATTAGAAAACGTATTTACCTATTTTCAAGTCATGCAAACAATGGTCAAATTGATACAAATGAAATTCCAACTTTTTCCCAAAGGGGTTGGATCCAATGGTGGAAAGCGAGGACTTTTTCACCCTTTGGAAAGGTTCAATTCCTGTGAGGGCCTTACCTAGAGCCATGGGAGCACCTTGAGGTAGTGGTTGAATGTCTGGTTGCACACGGAGATACTATATTAAATGGTATCATGACCCATGCACACATAAGTGGATCAAAGTCGACCCCCATGTTCTTCAAATTTTAAGTCCCTGAGGTGTAGGACAGTCGGTGATGGAGTGTGTTGTTAAGGCACTCTGTGATGTTAAAGTCATCGATTTGAAACCTGCGGGGACAAAAAATCCATCCATGTTAAGGGTCGGTGTGGCTCAAGCTAGGTACGATCCCCGAGTGATTTTGATAGCTCAGATTCCCCTAAGTCATGGTTTCTCAGCCACATGACAATCCAGCAGGTCATGGACAAACTAGCAAGCATAAAAAAAAATGCAATTCCAACTCTTGAAAGACAAGTTAAAGACACTGAAAAATTAGGGGCTAGCTAAGAATTCTGAACTAATGTTTATTTAGAATAATTATTTGTATGAGATCAATCCTCCTCAACAGATAGTTCATGGAATTCAAACAATTAATGATGAATCACAAAATGCCAAGGCATAGAGTGATACCTAAAACAATTTAAGTGAAAGTGACCTTGAATATTTTTCATTCGAGGTTACAAAAGAAAACGTTCATGAATGTCTAAAATAAAAAAAAATGGGAAAAGAATGATCTTTCTAAAATAATTGTTAGACCTTGGGAAGAATTAAAATTCATCAGGAATCGACATGGCTTAGGATATGAAAATAAATCAAATTTCATATTCCTAACTACTCCAAACCAATCTATTTTGTGAGTGCTAGTTTTTTTGTCGACTCTAAGAACATTCTCGATACAAAAATTTGTTGAGTATGGTTACTATAAATGATACATTACTTTCCTTGAAATAAGAGGAACAAACTCATCCAAGTGATGGTGACCATGATGATCATTGAAAGACTGCCAATGTGGCTAAGATAGAGTAAGAAAGTCATTCCCCTTGAAAAGGTTGCAAGACAGAKTTGGTAGCAGACCTCCAAAATGAGAAAATGTTGATGAATGTTATCTTTACAAATGAAATGAAAAAGACAAAAGAATAAGAGGTTTGATGAAAGTTACCTTAAATAAGAAAAGGATCATAAATTACATCAAGGAAGGACATTACATTCACAGGGGGAGGAGCACAATCTAAGGGGGATAAAAACAAAAAAAGAACCTCTGCAGATGAAGATGAGCATAAAGATAGGGGGAGAAATTTCAGAAAGAAAGAGAAGGTAGCACAATCAAAGGGGGGGAGTAACAGTAAAACCTTGATGATTTAATAGTACAAAAATAGGGGGAGCAATTTAGTAGCATCATATATAGTTGCAACATCCTATTGCACTCAAATGTTGTAGATAAAAAATATAGTTCATTACTTCCCAAGTGCATTTTCAACCACATAATATGATTTGGCGATCGGGGAGAGAATCACATAAAGAGATTTACTATGGAAGTTGCACATAATGAAATAGGGAGAAACACAAGAAATTGAGCGCAAGCACAACAACATTCAGATAGGGGGAGTCACTCTCAGAATGTGCATAGTTAGAAGGGGAGTTCCCTTTTCCATTGATGTCAAAGGGGGAGAAAAATACAACTGTGACAAAGAGGATCATACAAAAAGGGGGAGTGAAGGCCAGAGGAACACATTGACAGGGGGAGCAACTCAACAATAGAGTTTCCATCAATGAAAAAGGGGGATTTTGTTGAGTATATGTTTTCATTGATGTCAATGAGGCCACATACATCATGGCGCATAGGCAGAGGAAGTGTGCACATACAATATGGCACAAAGTTGGTGCACAAGCAGAGGTAGTGTGAGAAAGGCTTGTAGAGGAAGTGCGTGGAAGGATTCTTTCTACTATATTATTGCAAATCCACATGAAATGGAACTCCTAGAATAAATCATGAAAGGTTGAAAACATAAGTGAGTAGAAGGATCAAAGGACAAAAGGATCAATGGCACAAAAGAATATTGTGAAGAGAATGTGCAGAAGAAGATCAATGGTAGAAATCAAGAAAGGTTGAAAACAAAAGTGCACAGAAGGATCGAAGGATGAAAGGATCAATGGTGCCAAAGAATATTGTGAAAATAATGCAAAAACAAAGATCAATGACATAAATCCATCAAGTAGTGCCTAAAAGTGACTAAGTTATCTAGAAGTGTGTGTAGAACATTAGGATGACCTACAACGCAGTTTAGAAGTGAAGTGGAATGCGATGAATTCCCTTGTTCGTAATTGCGGAGTGAATTAGCAGACATTTATGTTGCAACGCGACGATGTTTGTGCAAACATCACATAGTGCCTTTATAAAAATGGCAAGTGATAGAGTGGACTGCAATGGAGTGTGTGGATAAAAATCTGTAGGGTGCCTTGAGCCAGTGCAACAAATGGTGTAGTGGAGTGCGATGAGATGAAGTCAGAAATATAATGTGACAGAATGAGTCACCATGGGAACTTACAGTTTGATGGGGCGATTCAGTAAGCACACTGCAGGACAAGTGTGACAGGATGAAGACTTGTAACTTGAGTCTTGCTCTATCTACGCAGTGGATTCTTTGTAGACCAGATTGAAATTATTGCGTCAATGTTCAGAAGATGCTCGGAAAATCTGGAGCACAACCTTAGGAAGACTTGGTCCATTTTATTTAGTCAAAGTTTTGAAACAACCCCTTTGTTACGGCCATGGGCGAAGCAATTTTTTTTTATTTTTTATTTTAAGAATTAAGAGGCAAGAAGGCGATGACGACAACAATTTAACCACACCACAGACGACGAACACAAACATGCAACCCAGGAAACTGACAACTACAAATCCACTCACTGGCTCAAGGGAAACTGGGTGAAACATGTGTAGGACAACAAGGAGGAACGACTACCCACCCAACACAAACAAGACACTCCTACACTCTCAGGGACAACTTCCCCTTCCCAACACAACGACATTGACGAACAAGACTAGAAACTCAAATTGTGTGAACCAAATGCATGAAGGCATTCCATCCATGCACCCAAGCAACTTACCATGCTCGACATGTTGGGTATGTGTTATATTCTTTGCATGTGTGTGTGTGGGTGCGTCAGATACGACAACTGCGTCTGACGATCCCTTCACTTAGAGCTCTTTCGTGTGCGTCGGGCACTTTCCTAGGGGGTTCCCAGGGGGGGGGCAGGTATGCCCCCCCCTGGTTACGCGCAGCGTTCGGGGCAACGCCCCGAAATTTTTTTGGGGGGCAGTTTTTGCTATTTTTAGCGGATTTTTCTATTTTTAGCTGGTTTGTAAATTAATCTCGGATTAAGGGATTAGGGTTTTGGTATCTAGGGAATACCTAAAAGCATTGTATATATTGTATGGCGAATGGTGAAATTCGATATAATGAAAATAGAAAGGTTTTCCCGATTGAGGGTTTCCGGTAAAAATCTCTATGTACTCTGTGTATGAGCCATTGATTAATTTATGTATTGCTTAAGAATCTATATGCATTTCTTTACTTTGCAGGTTTAAAACTTACACGACAACACTCCACAACATGCATCGACCTCGACTAGGTATTCGTTCACCGCTATCCCATTGGGCATGCCATGATCCCTTCATCAAGAATCATGTTGTCCCCAAGTGATAGATGCATCGACAACCTTGGCACCACACATCCTATCAGGACCGAGGACTCTAGATAAATCCAACACGCTAGAAACCAAATATCGAAAGGAAAACCACATCTATACCCCAACAACAGGTCAACGAAATTCCAAAGGACGAAGACAAGGGATGACGCAAGCCAATCCACGACATCGTTCACACCCCAATCGTTCACCCAATCTAAACTAGTCAACAGTTACAATTGTTTGACAATGATTGACCCTCTGAAATTAGCAAGTCCAACCTATAAACTAGTCTTCAACTTACCAACTGATTAACATTAAATAAAAATCCAATCGGCCATTCTACTTAACACCTCAGTCATTCAATTCAATCGAAAAAGTATCAACTACAAATCGATTAGGAAAATCTGCATTATAATCAATAATTAAATACAATCTAATTAACATTAAATTAACGTCATTTTGACAGTCTTCTTTAATCAATAGTAAACCAAAATGACAAGTCTAAATTAAATTAAATTAAGTCCATACACACCCATCTAATTCATCGAGTCTAATTTACCAGGTTAGACAACAACTATATTTCAAATTAACTTTTAATACATATCTAATTCAGTAAGCCTAAATGACTACCAGTCAGTAACTTGCGAATCTGATTAACCTTAAGTACAATCTAATACATAAATAGCCTTAAGGAATACATAAATACTACGCATTCAACGCATAAGTACATGATTTGAATAACAATTAATTTGCAATAATAAATACAAGGCATTTACGTAGGAATATATATATAATTTGCAAGCTACTTAACCTTAAGGAATGCATAGATTCGTCTCATTCAAGGACATAATACATGACTGAATTGATAAACATTTGCCATAATAAATACCAGGCATTCAACGCATGAATACATGATTAAATTATAAATGAATTGCAATAATAAATATAACGCATTCAACCAAAAACCCAGAGCAGTATCTGCAAGGATTACGCATCAATAACTAAATAGTTGAGCAAGAGATTGGGGATACGCATCAATACATAAATAGCTTGAGAAAGAGATTGGGCAACGAAGATGCCTTCAGAAGTCTCGGGGAAAAATTAAATGCAACACATTTCTAGAGAGGGCAGCATGGTCAAGTATGAAACATAAATCATGGTCTAAAATAAAGGCTCGCTGCCAGGCCAGCCATAAGTTATTTTTACTCCACCATAATCATCATTCACAGCAGACTAAAAAACTGAATGATTACTCCAAAATAAGACTCTGTGACTAACTCGATGTTCTGGAATTACTGTGGTAAAAAACAATTGGAATTACTGACCCACTACCATTTTCTTCCTAAGATCAAGGCGACCTGAGACTAAACGCTATCCCAAACGTTTAGCGAAAAAACAGATAGTCCTAGGTCACGAGGAAAGGTTACTACAATCATTACACATTGAAAATCGCAGAGAAAATCGTTATACAGTCATTACACAATACTAATCGCAAACGGGGATACTAAATAGAACACAGATAGTGATAAAACGTTTTCATTCACCTGG
>JASDQU010347451.1:0-10275 GCA_032191745.1 Picea mariana
CATCAAATCAATGAAATATCACAGCAAATAAATCAACCCAAATAGCACACTCCCTGACTCAATCTGGTGTCCAAGGGGTTCCACCGATGCCTCTGCATCATCAAGGTCCAAAACCCTGCACACTCAATAAAACTGAGTCAATAGCACCTGTCTACATCAAATAGTAAAACCTCATGTCGTCTATCATAACGCATCATAATCAAGTATAAATGTTTTAACATCAGAAAAATCCAGATCACTTGCAAGCAAGTGTCCTCAAATAATAAGTTTCTCAGTGCGCTAGAGCGGGATGTTACATGAACAGTTCTTTATTATTATAGTAGATCCTGACACCTTACAACAACATCCACGTCATGAGTACACGACCCAACAAATAGTAAGACAAGCTGCAGAGGTGACTAGAAGAACTGATAAAGATGTTGTAGAAGATGATCAGTTGATTTCTGAATTTGTGAAAAGAAAAAAAATAAAAAAAATAAGTGATTGTAATAGCATTATGACATATTTTTGATAATATAAATTAATGTAATGAAATATTTGTTTCCTAAAAATGAATGAATGAATGTTATAAGTACTTAATGAACGAATGTTGAATGTTTCTTTATGACGAAAAACACATATTTGCACATAAATTCATTTATTTTCAAGTATATGCATTGGGTATGGGGAATTGAGAGTGATGTCAGAGGGGGAGGAGCCATATGAGCTTCCACTTTCACGTGGTTGTCCCTGTTCAGTAAAGAATATTAAACTATTCTCGAAACAAAGAGAGGCTCAATACAATAATTCTTTGTATTCTTATGTATTATATATTCCTGTAATTTTGAAATGCACGTCTATTTCTTAAATTATTTATCATAAATTTAACATTTCATGGTTCATTGATTTCTGCAGGTTTTCTCACTAGGAATTGCAACTGATCACTAGCCTATGTGGAGAGGTTGCATCAATTGTACAAAAAGGTACACAATTAATACTCATGAATCTATCTTTTTATATGTTGTTTTAGTTATTTACCTTTCACGTGCGTTGTGGTGCTTTACTTCATTTATTATACGTAGTGTATTTCATTCATTCATGACTGTATGCATATCTACCCTAAAAACCCTAATTCTCACTTTACCCTACCAACCCCTACCAACCTTACATTACCTTTTAGAAATTCCATATGGTGATCTTCTCTAACTTGCCTGTAAATCCTAGAGGTAAATGACTGATTTCTTGTAGAAAGTCCATATGGATATCTTCTCTAATTTGCTTCAAATAAGATGTTTTGTTAAGCACTAAACGAAGTTCCCTATGGTTTCCTAGAGCATGCCAATCATTCTTCCAAGATGGTTAAAATGATAGAATATCATAGATGATAAGTAAACTTGGTCAACAAAATATAGAGCTCAGGAAGATCAAGTTCCCTTAACTTCTTGTTGGCAGTCAATGATCCATTTCATTGTACTATTGGTATATTGAACTATTGGAGGTAAATGATCATTTTTTTTTGGAAATTCCATTGGGATATATTCTCTAACTAGCTTGGAAAAAAATGCTTTGTTAAAAATTGAGTCGGTATCCCAATGGTTCTGGAGAGCATTCCTTTGATCTTTCTCATCGAAACCTGTGTTCTTTCTAAACATTCAATTGATTTGGGTTTTCC
Organism: Picea mariana; assembly: GCA_032191745.1. Taxonomy (NCBI): domain Eukaryota; kingdom Viridiplantae; phylum Streptophyta; class Pinopsida; order Pinales; family Pinaceae; genus Picea; species Picea mariana. The sequence continues at coordinate 1,652 of JASDQU010347451.1, forward strand.
TGGAAGTTGAGTTCATTATGTCCACAAGTTTTTGATTTAATTAATTAATCTCACTTCTAGACATAGTAATTGTAACATCTCGTTCTACTGATCACACTTATATTGACTTATTCTTTGAGGACACTTGCGTGCTAGTGATCCGGTTATGGTACATTATGATTTCATTTTGATTATGAGTTATATATGATGATGATGATAATGATGATGATTTATTGTGATTTATTGTTACTTTCACATGTGTATGTATTGACATATATTATTGACAATTTCTCATGAGTGTGCATGACACATGACATGTTATGGATGTTGATGGACTTCCTTGGACTCTGGATTGAGTCAGGGAGTGTATTGCATTTTTTTTAGTATTTCATTTTACACACATGTGATATATGATTGATTACAGTATGATTTATGTATATCGATTATTGACTATTTTTTTCAGTGGATGCAGGCTTGATGATGCTTACTAATCCGACTCACATTAGTAGTAAAGGGGTCATGCACATAAACTAGACATTTGAGGGAGAGGTGTGGCAACGTTCCTATCACATCCTACTTGCACTCCCTTCGTGACCTGAACTGTAAGTTAATGATTACCTAATTCGAGAGATACATGATGTCGTGAGGGAAGATTGAGACAGTCACTCACGAGGAAATCTAAGAGGTGTACAATAGGACAAAATCCTTCTTCCTTAGAAGCTCTTAGTCTCTCACAAGGTTGACCGAATGGAGTGTTAACTCTAAGGGTTTGAAAAACTTCCAAAACCAGTCAAAGGCTAGTGGAACCCTTGGAGCACGGGGGTGCGTTTTGAAAGAAACATCACGTAATTTAATGTGAGTAAATAAATCTAGATGGCCTAGAAAATATAATGAAATGTTTAAACCTTGTTAGAATAAAATATTAATTACTCAGTAAATTATAACTTAGAACCCGAACAAGAGTCTAAGCCTAAGTCTAAGTTTAAGTTTAAATAAGGGACTAAATAAAAATATCAAATAAATTAAAAATAATTGAGATAAAATCAAACTCTAGGAAAAAAGGGAGTAAACATTTAAGGTTGAGTAAATGCACATGTGTACATGAAAATAATAAAATATATTTTTAAAATGAAATGAAATTAAAACATGAGAGAATATGTGTACACATAGAATGGTATCTTGAGTCAATCTACCTCCAAGCCTAACTAAAATAAGAGTTCTAATCTAACTGGACCTAAGATCTAGTTAGGGGACACTCAATAAATGAGAATTTGAGAAACCAAGGGACAACTAATAGAAAAAATAGGAACACATTGGGGAATGTGAAGGAAAATGAATTTTTAAATAAAATAAAAAGGGTAATTACTTGACAACCTTGGGAGAGTGTGACACATGTGTTGGGTGAATAATCATTTAATTTAATTATGAAAAATGAATTAGTTGTGCACGGGGACAAGTGTCATGAGAAATAATTCTATAAAAGAAGTGGAGAAGTAAAAGATATTTCACTTTTCTTAGTATTGTTATGCTGTCAGAATTTTGTTGACTGCATTTTACTTGTGAGAGTTGGGATACCAAGCTTGTTGAAAGAGTGGAATATTTTCCATGAAAGAAAAGTTAGATTTCTATTGTTTATTGTTTCTTGTGTGTGGCCCCTTTACGACTCGGGGGATAAGGAGGAAGAATAGTACCCCTAGCATTGGCTGATAGGTACCGATGAAGTCCTTGTATTTGGAAAGCAGAGTAGGAGGGACGTGCATCAGACTTTAAAAGGAATTTGCTGCAATTCATCTCATTGTAAATGGTATTTGATATCATTCATTAGATTATTTAATTGTTGTACAATAGTATGTATATTGAATTAACGTTGAAATTAAGATGGCTCCAATTTTATTAAATTTCAAGGCTCATACGTCTCGTATTTTAGTAATGAATCGATTATAAGTAAATGAAATGTATAGATATGTACATATTTATTACTTGTTGGTTCAATATAGTACAAATCGATATTGCAATAGGTAATGATCAATTCAGTAGCAATAGAAACTCTGTTTTAGCTAGATGTTTTTTCTGTAAAATTTGGAGTACACAATCTTAGTTGAATCACGTCGGAAACCTGTTTTTCTTCTGATAAATTTTACAATTAATCTATGTAATGAATCGCGTTGGAATTCTATTTTTCTTCTGATAAATTTTACAATTAATCTGTGTAATGAATCGCGCTGGAATTCTATTTTCCTTCTGAAAAATTTACAATTGTTATGTGTAATACCTTAACCCAAGACTAAATTGGTATGTTGAGTTGTAACAAATTGTATATATAATATATATAGATATATGGTGTAACCAAAAAAGATGTTATCAATGTTAATAAAAAATAAACTGGTTATTTTCCTATGATCGACGACTGGTAAGAAGTCACTTTCTGAGCATGTACTTCGTTTAATTACTCCCTGCATTTGGTATCAACATTAGCTAGTATGAATTAAATTGTGATTGATAGAAGGTATAGCATGTCAGTGATGGCGATTTTTATTACCTAAAGGGTATTTCCTTATATTTGATATTTTTCTAAACAACTATTATCCAATTATAGTAGTGGAATAATCATTCGTTAGCGTGTGAATTAACCTTCTAGATTGAATCGTTGTATATTTGCGGTCATTGGGAATAGATCCATAATTTTTTGTTTTACTCTTAATCGGATTTCAAAGATTAGTAATCCTCTATTCAAGAACTTGCTTGGATCGGGGTAAAAGTTTAGTTTTAACAATTCACAAGGGATACATCAACCCTCTTAGTGGTGAGATCAGACGATTGTATATAGCAAGTATTAACTCTGTTTCGTTGGAAATCACCTGTTCAATCGAGATATGGTTCGGGATTTGAATTTTGGCTAATAATCTTACTCAACATTAATCTTCAGTCGATATAAAATATTCAGATTACAATAACGAAATTTTTTAGTGTGCTGGTATTTTTATTTGTAACTTATGCTCGTAGGTTTTACTCTAACCTGAGTGTTCCCACCACAAGTTTTACGACTGACAAAAAAATATCAAATGTCTTAGTTTGTGGTAGGTCCTATTCACCCTAGCACATCAATGGAAGAAATTGATTAATTGTCGTTAGGAGTAGAAAAAGAGGCAGTCATCAAATACATGCAGGTTGATCCGTGTCCGTCCTTTAAGCGCACCTGTCAAGATAGTTTTCGTGGACGATTTAGCTTAGAAAACATCGTTGTAAATTCTAGAGTAGGATTTTAGTCGAATAGAGCCATAAACTCATTTTTCCTTTAAGTCTTGGGTGGAATCATGAAGGTGGGTAACACTTTCATGACAATCGGGTCTCCAAAATTTCAAAAGACATTTTTTTGGCCGAACTAATTTTATTTTCAGTCGAAAGTCCTATTTTTTTGGTTGAAAAATGTTTTGGTTGAACCTTTGAATGTCAAATCGAACGACACCCTGACAACGCCCTCAATTTTCGTGTACAATTTTAGCCGGATGAATATTTTTCATCCGGTAACATCTTTTTCGCTGAAAGATATTCTGGCCGAAATAATATTTTGTCCAAAATAAGCTTTCGGCTGAAAGATTAGTTCGGCCAAAAAAATGATTATATATTACCCACACATTGCCCCTTCAATAGTTTTTGCGAGTTGTTAGTTAGCTCATACTTTTTAGTGTATGGTGTTTGGTGTGCGGGTGGACGTTAGTGTTCCTGTTTGGTGTTTGTTATTTGCTGCGGGCGGATGAGCAGTGTTTGTTGCAGACAAGAGGTGTTGTGGACATTGGAGCTGCGGGCAGGAGGACGTTAGAGCTGCGGGCGTTCAGTCCAGGTATGTTTATATTAAGAAATTTTAAATTATAGTTTAGAATTTAGAATTTTAAATTAGAATTAATTTATTTTTTTTAGATTGTTGACAGGGACTTATTTGTTCCTGTCCATGAACAGTGACATGCCTGAATTCGGGCCTGTACCTGTACATGCATAGGGCTGAATATGGCCCTGTCCCTTAGCTTAAATTTTAAAATTCTATTTAAATTTTAGAGTTTAGAAGTTATTTTTCGATTGTTGATAGGGCCTTATTCGACCCTGTCTATGTACAATGACAAGCCCAAATTCGGGCCTGTACCTGTACATGGACAGGGTCGAATATGGCTCTGTCCCTTATGTTTAAATATGTTTAAATTTTAAATTTTTAAACATGTTTCAAATATGTTTAAATTTTAAATTTTTAAACAGGGATGAATTTTAAATTTTTAAACAGGGTCGAATTTCAAATATGTTTAAATTTTAAATTTTTAGAAAATTAAAATTTTAGTTAAAAATTTGAGTTTAGAAATTTTGTTTAGAATGTTGACAGGGCCTTATCGACCTTGTCCATGTACAGGGACAGGCTCGAATTCAGTCCTGTCGATGTCCATGGACAGGGACGAATATGGCCCTGTCCATGTATAGGGACAAGCCTGAATTTGGGCATGTCAATGTACATGGACAAGGCCATATTCGACCATGTCCATGTAGTAAGTACTTCAAGCAGCAGGATAAGTAGATCTAGAACCAGTAACAAAGGCGTAGTTCCATAGGAAATCCATACAACTGCTAAGAAAATAGACAGAGTTGCAGAAAATAGACAAAGGCCCAAAGAGACTGTAAAATTTAGGGCAGGACACAGACTAGCTATTCTAACTATAAACATTGATACCAAGGGATAAACATGACTTCTACAGGTCCACCACTACCCTGAATAATGCCCAAACTAAACAAAATTAGACTCTGACAATAGCTGTAAAGAAACATCACCATAAAGGACCTAGTACATATCACAATATTTAACATACTTAACAAAAAACTTGAAATTAATAAATATGTCTATAGTAGTTGCTGCAATAGGAGCAAAATAAGTACAACATTGACAAAAACTCCACTTCTCTGCTAATAGTATTGCTAATTTAAATTTTTAGTTAAAAATTACAATCATGGAAACGATAGGGATAAAGGAAGTGTACATAACCATGAATCAAACCTGTTGTAATCATACCAGCTAACTGTATAGGGTTGAACATGATGAAGTAATGAGCTAATATGATATGAGACCACAACAAGCCCTGTGAACAAACTGAATTACACTACATTCTTTGCTTAGAAGTAATTCCATCATATTCGTTCATAATGACACTGATGTTGCATTCTTATTGATTAGGGTTCTACTCCTAGTATAGGATATGAATAAGACCTATATTTGTTGTGCTCATATGTTACATGTATGCACTTCTTATACCTTTTCATATTTATGGGATTGGTTCTAACTTAGTACTAATACAAATACAAAAACATCCTTTACATTCAACTTATGATAATCTACTCTACGCGTCTATATGATCTCAACATAATATATGGTTATGACTCATACAAAAATATTTGTTCATGTTCTTTGATGTGTGTTTGATATGTTGTTATAACTAACAGTAATACATAGCTAAACTAATGTGTGTTTCTAATCTTTTTTGGATTTGTTGTCATTTTAGGAAAAATGACAGAATTAACATAATTAAATATGACAGAAATAGAACATAATTAATTATGTTAATTATGTTCATGATTGGCATGTTAATTTTGTTCATGGTTGGTATGTTATCTTCTTAAGCATTTTATGTTGTTTTCTTATCCAAATAGTAAATTAAATCTTAATTTTAAAACAAAACATTAGATATAATTTATTTTAGAAACTATGGTATGATCTATTGTGACAAATTTTTATAGTGTAATATATATGACACTTAACAAGTCCTTTCCATATGTCCATCTATAAAGGACACACACTTGTATATGACTTTGTGACATCTATAAGAATGAATATAGGAATGTATTAACATCTTCGTGTGACCATATTTGTTATCCTATTTATAAATAGTTCTAGGTAAATGAAACACATTATAATTATTAAAATGGGTATATAAATATAAGGTTAATGAAGAAAGGTTATAATAAACACTATTTATTTTTATATAATTTTTTTTTTTAGTATTTTTTGGAATTTTATATAAATAAGAAATGATGTAAGTATTAAAGTTTTAAAATTTCAAACTAATTCGATATACAGAAGGTAAATTTTCATCAATTTTGTGACAATTAAGACTCACTCAATTGCATCTTCTTCAAAATATATATCCCATTAAAACTCACATTAATATGTTTACAATAGGTTATGATGCACTTACATTTGAAATTATTGTCATGATTGCTCTCAATCTAGATTTGTAACTCCAACAAAGCCTCCCAATATTACATTTGTTCCATTTGTTCCACCTCATCTTAATATAACTTAATATTGAAGACAATTTAAAAATTACTTATATTAATGACCAAACTTATTGAATGTTTATCTTATTGATGATATTTATATTCATATAATATTAATTTATACATATTGACCAAATTTATTGAATGCTTATCTTATTGATGATATTTATATTCATTTAATATAACTTCAAATTGACAACTTATTAATTAATTCATTAATAACCTAGAGATTAGTAACTAATGCGTTTATTGAACCATAATATTGTATGTGTGTTGGATATTTAGGCATAGTTAACACACACATATCCCACACATAGATGATAATAACAAGTGATGTTCCTAATGCGTATTTTTAAAATGTTCACAACTAATCATGCATACAAATAAATAAAGTAAATCAAACTTCAAATAATCCTCATTAAAGAAAAAGTAATAATTCAACATTCATCCATATTTAAAATTGAATTATTATAATTTAAGCATGGTAGGAACTATGTGAGGAAACAAAGAATCACATATCGAATCCCAAATGTGATCCTCAATTGACTTGAAATCACCCAGGTCCTTTTAAACCCTTAATTCCATCTTGCATCTCCCATCCCATTGCTATTTTTTTGAATTGATTTTCCTTGGCGAACCCAACTTATGATTTCAATGACTTCTATGTGTGGATTTTATTGATTATTATGAAAAGATTGTGGTTTTATCTTCTTTCACTTATCCCTTTAGTCATCAGTTTGTGCCTGAGCATTCGGCTAGGAGTTGAATCGACGATCGTCACTTCGGTGTTTAAAGACCTATAGATTCAAATGCCTTGATTTTCTGTGCATGGATGATGAGTGAAAGACAAGAATTTTCCATGATGTTTATCCTTTACTTATCTTTGAGTTGATTGATTCATGGCTGAATGTCTAGTCTTTGTGCCTTCTTATGAGGGAGTACCTATGCGGCTTGATTGATTAAAATTTCGATTTATCTCTGCATTTTTAATTGCTTGAACTTGGGTACATGTCTTCATTTTTATTGATAAAATGTGCATTGTGAATGATAAACCTCTGAGTTGAATGACAGTCCCTTGGTGAACCAAACTTCTGATTTCAATGACTTCTATGTGTGGGTTTTATTGATTATTATGAAAAGATTTTGTTTCTATCTTTCGTCCCTTATCCCTTTAGTCATCAGTCTATGCCTGAGAAATTCACCAGGAGCCGAATCGACGGTCGCCATTTTGGTGTTTAAAGACCTATAGATTCAAATGCCCTTATTTTCTGTGCATGGATGATGAGTGAAGGATGAGAATTGTATCTGTTGTCTATCCCTTATTTATCTCTGAGTTAGTTGATTCATGGCTGAATGTTTAGTCTTTTCACATACTTGTGTAGATTTGGTTTTTCCTTGAAATTCATCTAATCAATATTTAATTTAATATGCTTGGCTTTTTAGTCAGTAACTGAATGAATTTCACTTTTTTCAGTCTCTTGATATGGCTTCTCTACCAAATTCAACACTCACTTTTGTTATGGCTTCGCTTCCAAATCATAGACTCTTATCATAGTAAACTCCTCAAAAAGGAACCAGTCTCCCACTTTGGTGGTCTTTTCCAATTGTAGTGGCCCATTGACTAAATGAATAATTATAACGAATAATTTATTTTGGGTAATAAAGTCTAATATACAAATAAAAGAGTCTTAGATGGGAACTAATTATTATACTCATTTATTATAAATTCATATAATATTTATAGATGGGAACTAATTATTATCTTATTGATGATATTTATATTCATATAATATAACTTCAAATTGACAACTTATTAATTAATTCATTAATAACCTATACATTAGTAACTAATGTCTTTATTGAACCATAATATTGTATGTGTGTTGGACATGTAGGCATAGCTATAATATAACTTCAAATTGACAACTTATTAATTAATTCATTAATAACCTAGACATTAGTAACTAATGTATTTATTAAACCATAATATTGTACGTGTGTTAGATATTTAGACATAGCTAGCACACACATATCCCACATGTAGACGATAATAACAAGAAATGTTTCTAATGTAGTTTTTAAAATGTTAAAAACTAATCATGCATACAAATAAATAATTTAAATCAAACTTCAAATAATTCAACATTCATCCATCTTTAAAATTGAATTATTATAATTTAAACATGGTTGGAACTATGTGAGGAAACAAGGAAAGTCATATTGAATTCCAAATGTGATCCTCAATTGACTTAGAATCATCGGGCTCCCTTTAAACCCTTTTCCATCTCGCATCTCCCATCCCTTCCTTTGTTGAAATATGTTGGAGTTTCAACTAT
>JASDQU010347454.1:0-12348 GCA_032191745.1 Picea mariana
GGTTTTTACCCTGTATGGGTTTCCTCAGGAAATATATGTCTCTGTGTTTCTCATATATGTGATTGATGCTGAATGTGCCATTGTTTATTTCCATACATTATTGTGATCATCATTTAGTGGTTCAACAAAGAGTTTAAAAGAAGCATAATTGTTTAAGCACGGTAACAACTGATTCACCCCCCCCCCTCTCAGTTGTCCAACGAACTTGTGCGCCATGACTCACCAACTTATATGTACATTTACATTTACATTACAATTGGGGTTTAATCTAGGGGTATTACATAATTACCAAAGATATAAATGATATTTTGTTGTGTTATAATTGTTCATAAATTGTTGTTGTTCATGTCATAGTTTATTAATGTGTCTTGTCTTTGAATTTTACTATGGAGGACTACATGTATGTATTAATATCATAATCGATTGTTTAAGGTTATTTTAGATTTTCTTTTTTTTGTTGAATGCTACAACTAACCCATGAAATTGAATTAGGTACAAATTATATCTTTGTGTCTAGAAAAGCATTGGAAACATATGTACACTAAGAGTTTCACAAAAGAACTGTGTGGAAGAATGATTCCTATTCCCACTTAAGATTGTTAATATGAAAGAAATGAACTTCAAGAAATCACATATTGAGATGTTAATAGGTTCTGTCTTAAAAACTTGAATTCTAGAATATGTTTCCTGTAGGTGCATGTTTTGCTTCCTAATTGTTTTTTGGAGTGCATATGATTATATTCTTTAGCGTGCACTCTCTTGAATGATTTGGAAGAATTATTTTATGTATAATCATTGCCTTATTTGTTTCCCAAGCAGTGCCTCTATAATTTTTTTTTATTTTTTTTATTTGAAAGTAAGAATTCTATATATTACCTGCTATGAAAAAATGTCGGAGGTTGGGTTGCCATAGAAGGAAACCAACCCATCTCTAGCTCATTTCTAAGATATATCGCCTCTCAGGGCCAAAAAAAATGTCAACGATACAGAAGAAATATAGTCTCCAGGGACAAGAAAAAATATCAAAACGACACTGCTACTGCATATCATGTCTATAAAACTAAGAGAGAAACTATGCATCTAAAAAAAACATGGTCATTTGCAAGTTGATGGCATCCTAGGACAATGAATATATAGTTGGATGCTGGAGAGATGGGAGATCTTACATGGCCATTAGCAGAGAGATGTGTTGGTCCAGAAGTTCAATCTTGTATTTCAGATTAGCCACCTTGCTACGAACCTCAAAGAGAAGCTGCAGATGGTTTTCCCTAGGACTAAGATGGATTGAGGAATCACCGTTGTTTCTCCTGTATGACAAGAGATGGAGTTGGATTGAGGATTTAGCCTCTTGATTGTATCCTTTAGAGTGTTGTGTCCTGGTAGTTGAAATCACTGAACGTACTTGTTGAGGAGTAAATACCAAAGATGTGTCATCTAGGTCAAACCATTCGACTTTACACCCCCAAACATAGACAACCTCCTTCCTTTTGTGATTGTTTCCTGCTACATGGTGTTGAACATCATAATCCATATCTTTTCTTTTCTGATTGCTACATGGTGTCTATGATATCCACTCCCTCTGCGAAAGCAAGCTTGTTAATGAATACGCGACATGATGCTTCCAAGAATTGCAAACTTCTCTAAGTAAGAAATCTCTTTTTTGTGGAGCCAGAGCCCACAGGTGCAGACACATATATGAGTTAGGGTAGAGTTGCATAAATTTGACAATCCTCTGACTACATGGGGGTCATTTCAACTTTGCACGGGCATAGGAAAATAGTTATTACCATATCCATTTGAATGTAGGAGGGGTACATTCCCATTTTGTCAGGAGTTCTGGACACCAGTGTCAGATATTTCCTCATGTGTTTCCAAATCTTGAAATAAATGTTGGCCAGACCATGGAGAATAAGAAGTTCAAGCTCCACACATTTATTTGTAGACATAGCCCGCCATATGGTGTGTCCTCCTCTCTCCTAGTTAATGAACATGAGAACAGGGTGACACCCCATCTCACTTAGAGGCTTCCTGCCTTGCTAAGTCCATACATTCCAAAAGAACGAGATGCTCAAGGTTTTGATTATGACTACATTCTAGATCAAGCTCCCCTCCATTGACACCAATATTTTCAAGCTTACTTTTTTCACATCCCAACGAACATGAAAAGGGACCAAAATTGTTGTGGAAGTAGGAGAGATTTTAGTAGTTCCATATTACTTAGGATCAACCTCCAGCTGGGGGAAATCTTGGTTGGTGTCGAGCCATTTAGGATTTTGGAAAAATTTGCCAAGATCACCTTTGATTCCCCTCCCACATTGAGTTGGTGAAACCCCAGAGAGTTTCCCACTTGTATACCTCTAATGAGTGCCCAAAGTTTTGCAGCATTATTCGATTCATGGCCCAAACTATCAACAAGAATATGAATAATAATTCCTTGATCATCCCTGAAAAACAACACCATAACCCCTCGAGCCAGGGTTTCCCTTTGAGGCCCCATCGAAATTGATCTTAACGAAGTCAAGAGAGAATTGTTGCCACTGATAAAGACTATTGGTATCGATATGACGAATGAGAGGGAGATATGGAGCAGGGGGCTAAGAAAAGGTCACATTGAATAAATATGGGATTTTCATCAGGATCATATGATATATCATCAACTGACCATTTTGAGAGTCTAACCTTCTCTAGAATGTTGTATTGGATTTTGGCCCAAATGTTTCCCTATGGTAGCTGAGTTGAGTGAAATATCCAATGGTTTCTCTTTTTCGAGATTTTCCACAAGATGAAGCCAGGTAAAATCTGCTAAATTAGGTTAAGAAATGGATTTTTGAAGGGTATTAATCTCTAGCCAGCCATTGTGTCAATGACCCTATCCTTATGGTGATCTGAGGTGCACATAGTTTGTGTCTCTTGATCCCAAAATTGTGTGCTATAATGACATTGATTGAGTAGGTGTTCAAAGGCTCTTCTTGGAAGCAGAGGGGGCAAACAAAGGGCCAATAAATCCTCTTTTTCTTATGTTATCCTAGAGAAAATATGTCTATGAGAAACTAGCTAGAGAAAATTACTTACTTTGGGCCAAAGATTAGCTCGTGAGATATTGTTCCAAATGGAATCCTTGGGTAGCTGGTGAAATGAAGCCTTTAGACCACAAGATTCCTTTTTGAAGAAGGTGCCTTTTGAAGAATATTCCCATCGAAGAATATTGGGGCCACGTTTGATTCTGATCTTTCAAAGTGTTGCCTCGTCTTGCTAGGGTCCTAAATCTGTTCCTCCTGGAACATTAAGAACAAGATGAGTAGTCTTTGATTCTTTCTAGAGAGACTCTTGGTTTTTGATTGTCCAATAGTTGGTCACATACTTTAGATTATCCTGATTAATGTTGTTTTGAAAGTCATTCAATTGGTTTTGTTGATTAAGTGGAGGCGACTGCTACTACGAATCTAACCAAAAAAGGGAACAGTGTCCTCAAATTTCTCAAAATGCATGGTCCTGAATAAAGGAATGGTTTTTCCAAGCTGTATTCCAAATAAAGGAACCAACCTTATTTTCATTCCATCTGATGAGGCATTCTTCCTCCACTGCAGGTGTGTATTTATGCCTCCACAACTGGGCCCAAAGGTCGCCTGGGTTTTTCATCCATCTCTATGAAATCTTAGTGCCCATGAACTAATTTAGCAAATGAGGGTCCCTTAAGCCAAGGCCTCATGCTTGTTTTAGTTTACATAGCCCCCACAAATTAACAAGAGCCCATTTGCACCCTTCCTTTGTCCATTGCCAAAGGAATATTCTTTGGATATTTTGATCGTGTTAAGAACCGATTTTGGGGAAGCCAGTGCTGAGAAGATATAGATTGGGATTGCTTGAAAGACTGATTTGAGGAGCACTAGGTGAGCGTCTAGATTTAAGGTTTGAAAGGTCCATGAATTCAACCATTTTTCAATGGTAGCTAGTAATCCTTTCCAAGATTTGTTTATGAGTGCATTGTCAATAAGAGGAATACCTAGATATTTGGACAAAAGGGAGCTTTGACCGAATCCTAGGATTCTAGTGATGAAGGATTGGATGGCACGGGGGGTGTTAAAGAAGAAGATATGGTATTTTTCGGTGTTGATAGAGGATACATCGATATTCATGAACTTTGGGGGTACCGATCATGATGGTGTTTTCAATGAATTGTTTATGAAAGATGGGGGGGTTCAATCCATGCAAAGGAAAACTTATTAAATATCCATCTACAATGGCTACTATAATGTATCGACTAAGACCTTCCGTCATAATAACAAATATACATGGGGAAAGGGGATCACCTTTGCGTATGCCTCAAGAGGGGGAGAAGGGAATGGAAGGAACCCCATTAATCAAGATGGAGAAGAAGTCTGAGGAAGTTAGGTTCAAGATGAAATTGACCCAAACATCACAGAATACAAAAGCAAGAAGAAGAGACTACAGATATTTCCAACCGAGTTTGTCAAAATATTTGGAGAGATCTCGTTTGATGAGCATGCTCAGGGTCTCTAAGGATTTCAGGGAATGTATGACCTTATGGGACAAAATGACACTTTTCATGATTTGGCGCCCCTCGAGATAGCCAGATTGTTCATGTGAAATGATAAAATAAAGAATGGGTTTGGGTATGAGAGTTATTACCTTTGTGATAATCTTGTAGATGATGTTACAAAGAACAATGGGGCAGAACTACTTGGGATGAGAGACTCACTCATCTTTAGGGATCCAAGTGAGAAAGGTGACATTAAGTGCTGGGACTACCTAACCCATATTGCATGAGCCTTTGATCAGATGCCATACATATACCCTTACCAGGTGCTAGCAGTGATGAAATTTTTTTGTGGTAAAACCATCTAGATGCATGGATTTTCCAGTTGGAATTTCCTTGATAGCCTAATCCACTTCCTCCAAAGTGATCGGTTTAAGAATGGATGCATTGTTTTCAATTGAGACCAGAGAGGGGATATGTCTTGTGATTTTTGAAATGGATTCTAATCGATCCTAAAAGGGTTCTGTGGGAGGATCTTGATAGAATATTACCAGTTCCTTCTCCATATATGTGTGAGTTATGATGGGTTGTCCATGTGTATCCTCTAGTTTGGTAATACGATTTATATGCCTCCTTTGGATCATGGATATGTGAAATAATTTAGAGTTTTTCTCTTGTTCTTTAAGCCACTTGACTCAATATTTCTAATGCTAGAGGAATTCTTCTTGAGCATATCGTTCCTCCAGTTGTGTCTTGATTTGTGCCTCTTCCTCCTTAAGATGATCTAGGCTCCCCTGAGTAATTATCTTATGTTGGATTTCCTTCATTTGCTGCTCCAGGTCTCTTTGGGCCTGAAAGATGTTGCCAAAAATATGTTTTTTTCTAGTCTTTAAGGTGTTGTTTGAAGTTCTTCATCTTTTGTTGAAATATGAACATCAATGTTCCATATGGGATTGTTTCATCTTCCCACCATTTCTTAACATTCTTTTGGAAGTTAGGGTGAATCCAACTTAATTTCTCAAAACATAAGGGTTTGCAGCATGAAGCGCTTGTGATATCCAACCATAACTAGATTGGCGAGTGATCTGAGCCTGCTACACCCTAAATTCTCAGTTGATGTTCTCCAAATCCACAAAGTGAAGGGTATTAATCAGGTTATTGAAGATGACATTGTCCCCTTCAAACCTACAAGTGCCTCCTCTATTCTCCTCCAACAAGAGGATAATGTTGAAATCCCCTCCCAAGATCTATCTTTGTTCCCAAGTAATATCACTCAAGCCTTCCAAACTTTGCAAAAAGGGATTATTTTCCAACTATATATGCGATCTGTATACATTAGTGACAAACCCTTCCTTATCTAAACCAATGGCTTTATAGCCAACTGAGATAGTCTATTTGGTGGTAAGGAAATTATCTAAGATGATTGTTTCTAGATTCCAAAGAATGTCTAAGCCACCTATCAATCCTCCAGAATCTATATGAACCAAATGGCCTTGCTTCCAACAACAAGTTAAATGGATTCAACCTCTGTACCAACACATTTGGTCTCTTGCAAAAGAAGAATTTTAATATTTTCTACCATAATGTGGTTTCGAAGAAGTCTTTGCTTACTCCTTCTATTAAGGCCTTAGATGTTCCATGATATTAGATTCATGAGGAAGATGGAGGGGGGATGTGAGGAAATATATTTGAGATCAATTGGATCTAACCTAAGTTTACCATGAAACTATTGACCTCCTAGATCAATAGTTGGGTCAATTTCTTGTCTTGTTTTTTTTCGTCTTTAGATTGCTTATGGGATCCTTGAGGGGTCCTATTTGGATTTCCTGACCCAATCCTGATATGGAGGTAGCTCCAGTTGTAGAGTTGAGAGAAACTTTGTGCACTTTCCGGAGCTGATCCGACAAGAGAGAATGTAGTTCTTTTTTTCGGTATGCTTCTTCCAGACTTACCAGATCAATTCCCTCTAATTCTCTTTCATCAAGTTCAATCTCCATGTCTCCTCCATATTCTTTAGTAATTTGATCTTCGCCTCTGGGGATGTCCTCCTGGGTGGGGATGATTTTCTCAAGGATGGGATCTGGGAAAGATTTTGTTTTTTATTGCTCATTCCCATTTTGTTCATGTATTGATTCTTCTCCCATTTGGGGTTTTTCAGGGTTTGTCTCAAGATAGCAAAATATTTGCTAGTGGACGGAGCCTTGCTCTGATTAGGGGTTGGATTTTTTTATCTTTGCTTCCATTTCCATTGAACCTGAGTGAAGTCATCCTTAGATTTATATGTTGTTGCAACTTCAAATCTTAAGGGGACATTGAGCGAACAATTCGTGAATAAGTGACCATGTTGATGACATTTGTGGTATCTGGATTCTGAAGGGGATGTGCTCATAGTCAATTGTCTGCATCCACTCCTCGTCTTGGTATTCTAGGCATATAGAGTCTGTGAGGGGATTTGAAATGTTCAAATAGACACATATTCGCGCATAAGAAGTGTAGCGATGTTGTTTTATGGCCTCATCGGTTTTAACATATATTCCCAAAGTATTTATGATCCCCTCTAAAATTTCTCCCAACCAAAATTCTTGTGGAAGAGAATAAATCCTGATCCAAACAAGAGCATGAGTGAAGTTCTCCTTCTCCGAGTTGAATCGTTCCATCGAGTATCTCAAATAAAGACCTATTGAATTGAAAAAATAACGGCCATTTTCAAAGATTCTTTCTTTGTCTTCCAGATTGTGAAAGATTGTTGTGAAGAAACCGTTTGAGCCCAAATGAATGTCGAAGTGGCCCTTTGGCTTCAAACAAGCTTGGATCCATTTGAACAGATCTCATTTTAAGGTCCAAATTCCCCAAAATTTCCCTATTAGCACATGATCCCGAATGTATTGGGTTTTCTCTCCAACTCGTATTGAATTTACCACAAATCTTGGAGCTTCTAGAGCCTGCAGAAGAAATTTCCCTGTCTCTCGGGCTCGAGCCACCTTTGGATGGGATGGCTCGGGTTTGATTTCCATCGCTTTACCCTTTCTTGGCACCTCATGGTAGGATGGCATATGATATTGTGGCGGCGGCTCAAAGGGTGGCCTCAACCCCCCCCGCTCCACCTGATTCAATTGTAACCACATATTTGTAGGATGGGGCTCGCTCCCCTTCATCTGTTGGGTCCATGACTTCACTCAAATCTATGCCTTTTGGTCATGGAAAGAGCGTGTTGATATGGAGATCGAAAGTTTTCCAAAACTCTAGTTCACATCACTCATCAAAATCCTAGCTTGCAAACGCTGCATTAAGGAAAAGCAATTGAGAATTGTAATATAGTTTCAGAGTTAATGTAAGTTATTTTGTTGTTGCTACAGATCCCCTATAACTACTGCATTCAATGATTTGTTTATAACTCAAAATCAATGAATTGGGTCAACATGCTTTTTGGTAGAGTGAAGCCTTACATTGAATTTTACTCACCGACCAAAAATACAAAATACCCATATCGTACTTTAAGAGATATATGGTGTTTATCAAACATGTAGTAGTTGCTATGAATCCTTCAAATTACTATAGATCATATGTAATAGTTGCTATAGATCTAGCAGATTGCTACATATTCATTGTAGACACCTCTTTTCATGCATGCGGTATTTCTCAATGACTAATTTCGCATATGATTTAGCACCTTTAATACATCCACACCTTAATCTAAATTTGTGTAATACAATTTGAAACATGGTGAAAGAAACAATAAATGATTTATGGACTTTACAACATCCATCAAAAACATTAGTATGCTAGTTAAAGGGTTCGAAATCAACTTAACCAACTACATAAATGATTTATGGACTTTGAGAAACCATAAAAAGACAAACATCACTATGATTGTATCTCTATTTTACTTTAATTTTCAATTTTTTTTCCACAGAAAAAATTTCGTGATTTATATTAGAGATATAAATTTGTTCTCTGCTCGAGAAAATACACAACATGATTAAAACATAAAAGCCCAAGGAAATGGGAAGTATAATCCATGCAACTCTTTGCATACAAAAGCTAGATCCGATTTGCCAAGATAGATGAGTATTGGAATAGTCAGCACTGAAAATAAATCTATGTTGTGCACTGCTGGGGGATATATATGGAGACTAGACAATTCTTTATAAAAAATAGTAGTCAGATGTCCTAAAATAGATTTAGAGCAAGAGGGGGGCCCTCGTGCCCGTCCACCTAGAGATTATAGGAAATGGATCCATCATTCTTCATGAGCGCAACCTTGGATAGTAAATCCGCTTCTTTGTTGTTGTCTCGATAAGTATGTTTGAAATTTAACATGGTGAAGGATGATTGTAGTTGTCGGATCCTTTCCTTCCAACGGAAGAGGGAGGTGACCTGTAGATTGTTTTTATTGCTAAGCCAATCTATGATGATGCGGGAGTCCCCGTACAGAAGAAGAGAATCTAGATTTAGTCTGGAGGCCAGAAGAAGAGAGGCCCAAGAGCCCAACAATTCTGCCCTGGTGTTGGTACCCTATCCACAATTAAATGTCCATCTGCAATGAGTATTTGTGGAGACATGTAACACTCCTCCTACACCACTCTGTATACCATTTGATTGAGAAGCTCCATCGATCCAGCCTGTGGGAGTCTTCTCCCGAATGGAGGTCTTGTGCTTGATAGTTTTCCCATAACTCTTAAGTGGATGACAATCCAGTCCAAACGATTTATAGGCTACATACTTTACATGTTGTGGAGTAATCATTTTATAACCATATTATAACATGTTTTTAATTAAAAGGTTTATCAAAAATCAAAACAAAAGAATTAGAGAATCAAATTCTTTTCCAAATCTTATTATTTATATATTTTCCCCATAAATTCAACATTTAGTTGTCTATGGAAACAACATATGTGACTTTAATAAGACATAGCTATTAAGAAATAAAATTGAATTCATTTATAAAATGTATCGGGAGAAAATACAGTGAATATCTGTTTGGAAGGAGAAACGTCCACTCAACTGAAATCACATTGGTGAAGCAACCACAACGGGCATAATGTTCCAAGGAAAAAATATCTCCGGCATACCTAACTCACACGCCTTCTATATTACGACCTCTTACTAACTTGACATTTCTGGTGTTTGTACTCGAATTCAGTTAAATTTTGGTATAATTCAAATTCTATACAAAATGGTGAGAATCATATTCAAAATTCTTTTACGTTGATATTTTTTCTTCTTAAAACAATTTAAATTAAATCTTTTATGTCGACTTTTTTTAAACAATTTAAATTAAAAACTAAATTAATGAAAACTTTGTTGGTGATGTTTCGTCTTTCCATATAAATTATATGGTGTGAATAAAAATAAAATATTTTGAATGTTCTTTATCAAAAGCGAATGTGATGTTCCTCCAGCAAACCACTTTTTGACAAAAAGATTCCGTTCTCCTCCGATTAGGATGCCTTATGATGTGAAATCCATTCAAGCCTATTTTTAGGAAATGCTTTTTTTTTTTAAATAATAGGAGACCCATTCTGATATTTTTTAAAGAGGTAAATTATTTTTATTTATCATTATCTATAGTGTATTTCAACCATAAAACCATGACAAGCATCCATCTAAATACATTTATTTTAAAAAAATAGGATTTATTTGGCGGAATGAGATTTATTGGAGAGGTTGTTCTATATCATATTTGTCTAGTGACAGACCTATAACATGGATGTGGGATGGAATAGAGGTTTTTCACAAGTGGGCTAGGTTTAATAAAGGGTGTTGAGTGGTGATGCCAGTTACAGTGACATCACCCCTACTTGGAATTCTAGTCCGACATGGAATGGGGTCAGGCAAGTACAACTTCAAATATGTTTCGAGCTAGGAGGAATTCTTCTTGCTAGGGTCTTTAACTCTGACACAAGGGCATTTACCCCACACATTCACTTCGGTTGATCTGATACCATTGGGTTTTGATGTCTAGTTCGCTTGGCCTTGAGTTTGGCAAAAGGAAAAATGATGAACAATTTAATTAGGATCGAGGCTTCATTGGTAGGATGCTAATTGGTGACCTGATGAGCAACATCTCCTTCTTTGATCCAAGGGCTTCAGAATGGAAGGCTTGAGATTGAGAGGACTAGGGAACCCTAAAAAACGAAGGAAATGTATTAAACACAAAACTGAAGCTGTCAATTTGCAACTCGATGATGTTATTAAGCTACATGAGCTTATGGAGTTGGACAACTCTACATTAGTTAGTTGTTTCTTGCGCAAAAGAATGGGAGGCAACTCCTTAAAAGCCTAGTTGACGAAAACTTTTGGTGCCCTGCTTGGATACACTCCATGAAGCATGGTTCTTGTGAAGGGTTGGTAGGTTTCAACATTAAGAACCGCAGAGGACGTAGACAATATCCTCCAAAACATATCGAAGTCGGGTTCACAAACATTAATCTTAAGGAATGGCATTTGGACTTTGATGCCTGTTTGGCTCACCTCAACTTCACACTGGTTTGGGTAAGGATGTCAGATCTCCCCTTGATTCTATAGTTTGATTAAGTCTTTAAAGAAATTGGGAATTCTTTGGGTCTCTCATATGAAGTGGATACTTCATTCTGTGAGTTTGGCTATATGGGGATGGCTAGGATACTGGTGGGACTTAACCTATCCAAATTTTCTTCCAAGCCCTCGACTTTGAAGGGGTCCCTTTTAAATGCAGATGGTGCCATGAATATGGACATTAGGCTGAGGATTGCTCTCTCTAGTTCAGAAAGAAAATTTGGGTATGTAAATCTCCTCAAGGCATAAAATACTCAACCCAGTCTCCTCTAAAGAAGGATCCTTAGAAAACCTCCTCTGAAATAATTTAGGCGTCAACTACACAAGAAAAGGAGATACAATCCTGGCAATCAGAGCATCCCCCATGCCATCTTTTAAAGACCAACCACTTACCTATCTCGGGTAAGTGTTATTCACCTTCTCCCCCTGAATTTGAAAATTCTTCTGGCCACTTGATTTTTGGGTCTTGGGAGGTAGGAGTAGAAGAAAAATTCCCTGCATCAACCTAGTAATTTATTGTTTAGACTTTTAGGGATCTATGTTCCCCAATCCCCTCTTTTCATTCCTTTGGATGGATTGGGAGGGGCCCATTACACTAAGCCCAAGCCTCTAAACTTCCCTGTCATCTACCATGAGAAGATATTGGGCCCAAAATCGCTCAGTGATTCCCAATCTTTTGAGGCTACCAAATACAACCTCTGATCTAGGAACACGGGACTAGGTATTTTCTCAGGAGGAATTGAGGGAGGATTGGGACACTTAGAAGAGAAAGGATCTAAAGTAGTATAGAGGGGCAAAAAATCATTCCTTTCTCTAGATCAGAAGGAAGAATATTGTAAAGTTAGAAGTGGATGACAACAATCTTTAATTGGGGTCCTTAAAGAAGATTCCCTTAGGGATGGTTCCAAAAGATCTACTTAACCCGGAACTACATAGGACTAGCCAATTCCTCCAAGAAATTGGCTATAAAAAGGTTTTATGAGATCCATAATCCCCCTATCATATTATGACATGAATTGATGACAAATAGGGAGAAGGTAGTTCAATATGTATCCAATCTCTTAAGGGGATAGGATTTCATCTTTATTGACACTTTAGGAAGATATGAGGGAATTGTACCTCTTGGGATTTTGTATCAGGGTTGGGGACCTCTCTCTTTTCTATGGATCATGGAAAATAAATTACTTGCTTGAATATTTATGGTCCATACCATGAAAGGAATGAATATTGGGAAAACTTCTTCAACAATTTTTGGTTCCATAAAGGGTCGATGGTGATCGAAGGAGATCTGAACTTATCCCTTGGTGCATCAA
>JASDQU010347455.1:976-12339 GCA_032191745.1 Picea mariana
ACCATGCAGTCTTAATTACGCCCCTGCCAGAAGGAACAACAGAAGAGGAAGATGAACTAGTTCAAATCCGCAAGATTGCTGACACAGTTGAAGTATGCCTTCGGAAAGCACAAGAAGAAACAGCGCAGGCCACCCAGGCCTTAAAGAAAGCACAGGAGGAAGTCATCGAGCAACACTAAGATGTGCAACAAGAGAAGGATGATATCCAAGTGAAATTTGAAGAAGACAGGGCGAAGATCCAAAAAGAGAAAGAGCAGTTTCTTACAAAGCAGATAGGGATTGAAGAAGCAATCAACAGATCATTCCACTCTGTGACCGACTTATAGCATAAGGAAAAAGAACCCATAGAATTCCAAGTGATGAAGCTTGCCGAATTTATTCAGCAACTTCAACAAAGAGTCGTGGAATTATAACTTCATACCATACCATAAACCCCGCAAGAAGTGCGCGACCTATGAGAAATGACTACCCGAAGCACAGAAGAAGGGATTAAATAACTCACTGAGGAATGCAAACAGTTAAGTAGCAGAAGTGTGCAGATACATGAGAGCCTAACCGATCATCCAAAATTGCATAAATTGGAGTTGCAGCTCCAGGAGGCAAAGCATGAAGCCGAAAAGCTATAGGTGTAGTTGAAGGCCCTATCACCCATAGAAAGAATGAAGCGATGTCACAAGCAACGCACCGCCCAACAGTAGATTCACATGCTTCAAAGTCAAGTAATGGAGGTCACTTAATGAATCCAACCCATGCAAGATAAGGCATGCGTGATATTTTCAGAGATCGAGACCCAAGGAGCAGAGCTAGAACAGGTCGTCATCTCAGCAGAGCAGCACCTCGACAGACCAGTAAATTACGCACTCATCCAGAAGTTTGTCGAGCAAGAGGCAGCAACAATGCAGTAGGTTGAAGTAGCTCGAGCCAAGCTCGAAGCATTTGAAGCAGAACTGGTCAGACCTGAGTGACTCGAGATGAGTCACAGGTGAGTGTTGGGGGCCTGTTGGCCCTTGACCAAGTTTTGAGGAATACTTGGTCATATTTTACCATTTTTGGGACTTCGACATCCTGTCGAAGATGGAGTGCCAAGCGAAGCAGATATCACAGGATATTGGCCCACTTTTTGGGTCTGTTTTGGGTTTTGGGACAACGTAATGGGAAAGGGATGTCAGCTTGTGGATTTACCCACACTTAGGCCCACTTTTGTAATGTATAAATAGATATCTATGTGATGTCAGTAGAGGAGAAGATTAGCCAAGGGATTAGTGCTAGAATTGATCTATGTGATTGACTTGCATAGCTGAGTGCAAGTATTGTAAGTGTTGAGTGCACAGATTGTAAGGAGGCTCTGTGCTAGATCTACTCAAGGAAGGAGGATCTAGCGGAGTGCGTGCAGATCTCTTGTCCTATGAGAAGTATGATTTTGATAGATCTATGTTGTAACCTAATTGACTAAAGATAATAAAGAAGAAGAGTTGGTGGATGTAGCCCTAGGGTGGGGGTGAACCATGTAAATCTGTGTTATGCTTTGTGCTTTGACTTAGTGTGTTTATCTTTGTTGTGGCTAAGTGCTTTGATATATTTAGATAGGTCTACTGATGCTTTGTGCATCAATAACTATATAGGAATATTAGATATGATATGTATGAATATTCTTAGTGTTGATCTACTATATCTTACCTGTTTATTGTTGCTAAGTTCTAAATTACCTTAGATCTAAGTGAATACCGTGAGGCTTTGTGCTATCTGCGAAGTATAATAAGGATTGAATATTGATGCTAAGTGTTATGTAAGCAATATAATCACAGATCTGTGTCCTAGCGAAGGTTGCAGACACCTGATTCTTGTAACCATCCCTGCCTCTTCCTCAGGTGAGACTTCATCTGCTTCGCAGGTGTTGCCAAAAGGGCCGGTAGTTAGGGTTTTGTTGGTGCATTGTTGGTGCATTGAACCCTGGGTCTGCCCCTATGCCAACAACTAGTTTCATTGGGCCTTGTTCATGACTATGACAACTTTTGGCATATAACCGCATTTGTATTTGCCTATTCATGGCCATGGACACTTGTTTGGTATATTTTCCACATGGATCTACATTGTATTCTTGGCAGCCATGTATGCAAAGTCAATACAGAATGTAATGAGCAATTGAGTTTGTCCAGCTGGTTCTCTACCACTCCACTTCTGGGTTATTTATAATGTATTTCGGCCATCGCGGATACTCCTCTGATCTCACACATTAGGGGGCATTTGTTATAGCAAGATTTGCCTCACCATTGCTATCTTGAACAGAGGGCCTTTTTCCATTTCCCTATACAGACTTGTCATCCCTTTTTTATGAATCCAGAGCCAAAAATATACATTTTTCCACATATACGCTCCCTATCTACTATACAAGATGTGTATACACTGACTGCTCCACTACTACCCGCATACATCAAGATTTTTGCTAGAAAATACAAAAATTAAGTTGGGTTTCCATGTCACGACAGGAGATCTATGATCCTTGGCCTTCCATATAATGGAAATGTTCCAACTCGGCCCTTCAGTTGCATTCTGAAGGATATAAAAACACAATTCTGAGCTATGGAAAAGAGGAGAAAGCATTCAACTTTGAGAGCAAAGTTACTCTGGAGAAATTACTTCATATTGAGTCTGCATCCCTTTGTCCCTCAATTCTGAACACATTGTTCAACCCCCAAGCTCTTTCCCTATTGTTGAGAGAACCTCATTGTCTCTCTCCTATGAGATTTCCTTTGGTGGAGGATTGAAGTGGTGGAGGCCCAATTGGAAGGAATTTGTTCCTTGGTTTCGAACTATGCCAACACGGAAGTCAGTAATGTTGTCACTTATGTTGATCAATTATTAATAGAAATACTCCTTTCCCATCCTATTGGTATCGTGCAAATATATGATTATTATCCATGGGCATATTTGTAATGTTTATTAATGGATTATGTTATCTAATGTGCTAACCCCTTTATACCATCACCATGTACTTTCTATGCTTGTTTGTTAAGAACTTATTGCAGGTATAAATCTTTGGGTTGGAGTGCTCAATGGTGGAACATCATCAAACGTTTGATCGAGGTGGGCCTCTTTCTTATCTTGCACATTATTTTATATAACGTACAATGGAATTGAGTTGATTTCTACAATCATACATGTCTGTTGTGGTTTACCCTTGGCCATAGAGAGTTGTTCCCTCGTAACAATTTCTTTGTTTCAATTTCTTTTTCGAGTTTTTTAGGTTTTACTGAGTCAGTTTAGGGTCTCTGGTCACCTTCCAGGTGCCTACCAGCCTTCCATGCCCAGTCATTCTCCCAAGCCTTTTTATTTTTGGAAAATATCAGAGGTGTACGCACCCTACTTTGGCTCAGCATGTGTACATATACAGTATACAACCCACGTACATATGAAAGATGTTGGTGCAACAACACACGTCTCTGTGTCTTGAAAGGTTTTTTAAAAAAGAGGAGTTTTTTTCTTTCCTGACAGAAGCCTTGGGATTCTTAGGCCTTTCTTGGACTTTACAAAGTCTCTGTTAGTGATCTTTAGTTGGGTTTAAAGATTCAGTTTCAACATTTTTCTTGATTTTATTTTGTTTTCCTTAGAGTTTTAGAGTTGGCCTATAAGCATTAAATCCTCCTCTGGGTTCTTGTGAGTCCCTGCATTTACGCAGTGGTCTAGGATCTGTATGAGTCTTGGGTTTTATCTTCTCTTTATCCAGTTTATGCTTTGAAAAATGAAAATAATATTTTACTTCTATTTTTCTTGTTTAAGCATTTCAAAAAATCAAAAAAAATATTGTATTAATGTATTTAGTTTAGTTATAGTAGTGTAGGTTGTGTTTTTGCAAAAAGAAAAGAGTTTTGTTTCAAAGTT
This sequence comes from Picea mariana, assembly GCA_032191745.1. Lineage (NCBI taxonomy): Eukaryota > Viridiplantae > Streptophyta > Pinopsida > Pinales > Pinaceae > Picea > Picea mariana. Next base: position 4,856 of record JASDQU010347455.1, read on the forward strand.
TTTTCTTGTTTTCCTAAAAATATAAGTAGTTTTTCATTGTGAAATGAATTTTTTTTTAGGAAAATTTCGGTTATAGGATCTTGTAACATTGTTTTTAAAAGTTGACATTCACAAAGATTTGAAAGCTTTTGCTTTAAATTTGGAGTATCTAGTTTTCTTTTTTCGTAAAGGATCTAAAGTTTTATTCTCTTTCATCTCTTCCAAACACCTCAAGTTGCACATTCATATCCTTTGAGTAAATCAAGCCCATAAAATCAATGCCTAACTTAAAATCCATTAGATTTTTTGTTTGTAGGGTTCACCAATTAGTCTAGGATTTAGGGCCTTGAAATAGGTGTGAAGAGGAAACTCTTCAAGGCCATATAAAACAAACATTGGAGTCTATGATAGGGAGTGTCTAAAGTCCAGCATCGTAAGATTTAGTTGGGACCCCCCTCTAACATAGGGGATAAACACAAGGTCATGTAATGAAATCTAGAGGAGATAACCCCTCCAAAGTCAGACCAAGCGTACTGGGGATTGTATATTGAGGGTCTTTTTTGGGAATCACACTGATCTCATTTGATTACGAAGCATCATGGACATCGAATCCATTCGATATCCTCAATTGTATTCTAGACCAATTTCCTTTGATACCCTTGAAGGCCTTCGGACTTTGTTATCTTGCTCATCACAATTAGCCCAACTGTTGATTGTACCCGCCTGGTGACTGACTGGGAAATGGAAACCTAGTTTCCAATTTTTACGGACTTACACAGGTGACTGCGAGGGTATATCATGTACCTAGGGAAAATTTTGGATCACACTTTGTAGAGTATACCCAGAGGGTGTTTCTGTGTTCAATTTACACTTGCATTGGTAAGTTGCTCTAGTGTTGATTGGTGTAACAGTTCTTCCTACTAGTTAATTGTCTACTTGATTTTCCTTTAGGAACTTTTAGTGTGTGATTTGTCTTCCACACTAGCCAAAACTTACGATTTCAGTTGATCATTTCACAAGGTGGAAGATCAAAAAATCCATCATTTGTGTAGGCTTCAGGGCCTATCGTCGGTCACTTTGGAGCCACCTCTGCCACTATTAATGCACGGGCTCGCTCAAGAAGGATTGTTTGAAGCTACTAGGCCACAAAAAACTATACTCGAGCCAAATCCAAGAGAAGACTTACCTACTCTGGAGGAATCTATCGTTTCTGACCTCAATACTGAAGTTTTTAGGCCAACAAATCCTTTGATCACCGACTTATCAGCGTCGCTTCTAATTCAGATAGTCCCTCCTGAGGTGATTTCTCCTAAACTCCAGTTTATTTGATGACCAGCAATGGAAGAGACTGACGCTACTTCATCAGGGAATCCTTGTACTCCCATCACAGTTTTCACAGGAGGGGGTGTTGCACCTCCTCCCCCACCTCCACCTATCAGAACCACGATTGTCTCGACGCCCACCACTTTGGGTAGTGGTTTGGTTCCTTCAATGATTTAAACCATTATTCCCTTTCTTCAAAACATGTTGGGCGCTCCATTTTCTTATGGGATGCATGGTTTTGACTCTAACTTGGTTCTCACATACTCTACTCTACAGACCATTGGTCTTGGGGAAGGGATATCTAATTCTCCCTTGCAAGGATCTATTGTAGGAACCATTGTCCCGTTCAATTTTATTCATTATGGTGGAGTACACATCCCTCCTCTGTCCCCTTCGCTCAGTGGCATGTTTCAGTAGCCAATCGGCCCTAATACCAACTATAGTTTGTTTAGTGGAGGGAGTCAGGGACCTTCATCCTACACGACTCTGGTGGGATCAATGTTGTTTTCTTTGTTTGGTTTGTTTGGAAATAACACTTTTACTTTGTATTCTTTCTCAACTCGGGGAAACCCCATCTTTGGTCAACAAAACCCTGCACAAGTTTTTATTCCTTCACAGGGAGTGATGGTAGGAGTTTACTCCTCACAAGGTCTTGGGAATCCTTGGCAGGGCTCGTTTCCCTCGCAAGGGATGTCAATTAGGGGAAACCCCTCCCACACTATGTGGAACCCGGGCAAGGTTCAGTACCTATGCCATGAGGGTCGGCTAGGGGCATCCCCAACCAAGGTCCTTGGAACATAGCAAAGGGAGCAATCCCTGCACAAGATATGTCATCTAACTTCAGAAATCAGTCAACGATATAGCATCAGACACAAGCCCCTTTTGTTGGACAGGACCACCATGGTATCTGCCAAAACCCTAGCTAGCAGTCAAACTTTTCCTGGAAACCTCATGCCATTCAAAATCTAGGCCCCTCTTTTCATGTAAATACTCTGCAATCGAGACTACCTTTCCTGGCAACTCTGCATTTTACAAATTTGTCGAGATTGTTAAATGACCCGATCTGTCATGATCTATGTTGTCCCCTCATGTCAACTAAGTTTCTTTTCAACATCCATAAGTTTGAGGGAAGACTGGTGAGGACCCAGGTGATCACGTGATGACTTTTCACTTGTGGTGGTCATCCAACTCGTTAAAGGATGACTTTGTTTAGTTGTTCTTATTTCAATGCACTCTTATAAGGGGTGCAACGAAATGGTATATCGAGCTCGACAACTCAAATTATTCTTACTTAATGACCTGGCTATGGTTTTCTTGAACCATTTCTAGCTATCAGTGAGATATGATGTCAGCACAGAGTTGTTGTCCAACTTCGAGCAGATGAAACATAACCATATCTTGGATCACATCTGAGAATGTCAACGATGAAAGAGTTTGATTAAAGTCAAGGTCCCTCCTGCATTTCTGCTGGAGTGGTTCCTAAAGTGCTTGGTGCCTTGTGTATCCAAAGACAGTCGAGCAGCTGGAGATGATTTATTCCCATTCCAACATGCTATATGATATCTTACCCGATGCACCATAGTCAACTCTTGAAAAATCCAAATAGAATTATGGGCCTCACACTAATGGCATAGTAGGCTCAATACAAAACAAGTCCACGGATCTGTTGTCTAATTAATTACAGTAGTTATCGATTCAACGGATTGTGGCCATCCAAACTCCCAGTTTAGCTACCCCCACAACCCAGATGTCGAATGTACATAGTATGCAATCAAAAAATCCCAAGTTTAACTAGAAAATCGAGGGAAAGAAGAAACAAAAAAACAAGAAGGATAAGAGGGACAAAAAGGTTGAAAATACAGTTGGCGATGGAAAAATTGAAAAGAGAAAGGTGAAGTTTATGTGTAAGCTTTGCACATATGACCACTTGAATCACCTATTCCCTCATCTTGTGGAATCCCAGAAGTTACTGGCACAGCAAAAGCCTGCTTTGTTGACAAACCCTTTTCCACAAGGGAAAAATAAGGCTCAAGCTTCCACATCCACGAGCAAGGTTGGGGGCAGTCAGGGCACCTCCACTCCGAATAATAATAACAATGGGGCCCCAAACATCTATATGATGAATGTCGATGCTCATATTTCAATCAGTACTTGTGACTATAGAATGTTAGAATCTATTGAGAAGGCCAAAGAGGCCTCCAACCCATTAGTTCCTCTTCAAATTGAGAAGACATTGGGAGAAACAATGACTCACATCCCTAAAGGTGCATTCAAAAAGGCTTCTCACAACCCCAATGCGAGGGCTCCTCAAAATTACTCCGTCATGGAGGATCTGGCACAAACTCCTTGTGAAATGTCTACTATGGAGGTTCCCTAGAGTTGCCCCTCACAGAGAAAAGCATTGTTGTTTGTATTGGGAGTGGCAGAGCCCAGTAACTCTAGAATGTTCATTTTTTATCTGATATACCTTAAATCGCATCCTCCCCGCCATGTCTTCTTTGATATAGTAGTGGCATACACCACAAAATCGTTGACATGGAACATTTTTTATACAATGGTTGATGAGGATGCCTCGACTTGCGTGATGTCATTGTCATGTTGGAAAGACATTGGCCAACCTAAGTTGTCTATGTTTCCCATGTTTCTTACGAAATTTGTTGCTCAATCATTCAGACCACATGGTATAATTCACTATTTCCTTGTAAATTTGGAGGGTAAAACTATGTGTGTCGAGGTAGAAGTAGTTGATGCACCTCTTGACTAGAATCTTTTGGTAGGACGGATTTGGACTTACGCAATGAATAAGATTGTAGCCAACATTTTTCGAGTCTTATGCTTTCTGCACAAGGGCCAGATTATAATCGTTGACCAATTATCCTTCTCCCATCCTGACCCTTAATCAGGGGAATCCATGGTCCTGATGATTGATAAACCATAGCTAGTAACTGTCAACTTAGGTGTCATATTGATTTTGTCTTTGATGGGAACTTTTGATTATCCGTTGCCTTCCAACGATGTAAGGTTTATTTTGGTCATCCCCGACCAGCCAAAGGCTGCAATTTTTCAAGTTTTGTCTTTTAAAAATGATCTACTTTCATGACCCATGGACTTTACCTTCCCCATTGAATTAGATGGAAGGGGTAGGTCACCTTGGCATGGCCATGCCCTTATCCGTTGTTGAGGTTGCATATAGTGTTGTCCAACAAGCCTCGACCAACCCTGATCTAGCTCCCCCACAAGAGCTAGATCATATTCTCGAGCCTATTTGGGCTCAAGACTCTCTCATGGCTCATGACCCTTTGTACTTAGTCTTTCCCAATGATGAGGCGATCCTATAGGCAAAGACCAGTCCAGATAAACCTTGGGATGATCTTAACCATAGATCTTACTTCTTACCTGAGCTTAGGAGAATAGAGGCATGAGAGTTTGTTATGAACATGAGTGGAGATGCCCCTTGTCCCATTAAACCTCTAGCTATTCATGGATTATACACCAAGGGAAACATGGAAAGTATTTTTGAAACGATTCCTATCGATATCTCCAAAACCCCTGGCATCGTGGAGAATGTCTTCGTCAGAGTGGATTGCTCCCTCGAAGAGATTTGAATCTACACCGAAATGTTTAAGGAATTCCATGATGTTTTTGCCTGGTCTTATGAGGAAATGTAAGGCATTGATCCATGTATTCTTGAACATGAAAGCACAACTTATCATGATGCCAAACATATTTGACAGAATCTTCACTCGGTCAATCCTCGCAAAGCTGCAACGATAAAGGATGAAGTAGAGAAACTTATCAAGGTTGGTTTCATCTACCCCGTGAAATTGACAGAATGGGTATCGAACCATGTTCATATCAAAAAGAAGCAAGGAACGATTCACGTATGTATATACTTTCATGAATTGAACAAAGCTTTCCCGAAAGACAGTTTTCCAACCTTGTTTATTGACCAAATTGTCGATGAATGTGCGGATTGCAAGGTATTTTATTTCATGGATGGTTTTTCTGGGTATAACCAAATTCAGATCAAGCCCGAGGACCAACATAAAATGTCTTTTATCTATCCCTGGGGTACATTTGCATATCGAAAAATGCATTTTGACCTAAAGAATGTTGGAGCTACTTTTCAATAGGCCATGTTAATTTATTTTCATGACCTCAAACACATAGTCGAGGTGTACCTCGATGATCTGGCATCATGTTCTTGCAAGAGATCTTATCACCCCACCCTCTTAAAACTAATCTTTGAGAGGTGTTTTTGGCCCTTGACCAAGTTTTGGAGAACCCTGGTCATGTTTAACCATTTTTGGGACTTCGACAGGCTGGTCGAAGGCTGAGCACAAGGTGAAGTGTAGATCGTGGGATCGCACCCCCTTTTTAGGGATTTTTGGGCTTAGGGTTTATGTAATGGATATGGGATGTCAGCCCATGGGTATACCCATGTTTAGGCCCATTTTGTAATGTATAAATAGATATCTAGGTGATGTAAGAAGTACTAGACCTAGTATAATCGGCTTAGTGCGGATCTAGAGGCTTTGTGCATGATGTGTTGAGAACTTGCAGAGCTAAGTGCAAGTGATTATAAGAAGATTATGTGAAAAATGTAAGAAGGCTTTGTGCTTGAACCTAGCTCGGGGAAGGAGAATCTGGAGAGGTGCACGCAAATCTCCTGTCCTATGCGGAGTTGGTTTTGTAGCTCTATGCATGTAAGAATATTGACAGAAGTCAATAAAGAAGAAGAAGATTTGGTGGATGTAGCCCAACACTGGGGTGAACCACATATATCCTGTGTTGTGGTTTCTTTGTGCATTATGGTTTGTATGTTATTGATGTGATTTATGCTTAGTGTCATAATATATGTTATATGCTTTTGATATAGTATCTTAGTTCTTAGTGATGTGAATGAATGATAGATCTGATCTATTTCTATGTGCTAAGTGTTTGGATGTGTTAAATCTTGTTGAATACTGCGTTGTTTTGTAATTAGGTTTTTCCCCTACAATGTGGGTAAGGGATAAATACTAATGAATGTTAAATAAGGGATAAATACTAATGAATGTTAAATGTTAAGCTCTCTATTAAGTAATGTGATCACAGATCTATGTATCAGCTAGGTTGTAGACACTTGAGTTCTGCAAACACCCCTGCCTCTACCTCGGGTGAGACATCATCTGCTTCACAGGTGTTTCCAAAAGGGTCAGTAGTAAGGGTTTTTTGGTGCACTGTTGAAGCGTTGAACCCTGGGTCTGCCCCTGTGTGCCAACAAATGGTTTCATTGCCAGCTTCTGAAACTGTGATTGTTGGGAACTAAAGAAAAGATAAAGCTATGTGCGTAGATCTGCTTCTTTAATGCGCAGTATTCTACTTGAATTGCGAAGCTCTATGCTAAGAAAGGAATTAAATATAAATAAAAGAGGTAAGATCTTAAAGCTATGTGCTCTGATAAAGGTAAGATAAGTGAAAAATTTTGTTTCGAAAGAATGGATCTAGGAATGCTTGATAGATTTTGTCCTAGTCTGAAAGCTATGGCATAGCTAGAAGAAAGAAGATTTGATATGAGTAGATTTCAAAGAAGTAATCAAAATTTTATTCCTATGCATAGAAAGAATGTTTCTACTAAAAAATGGATGCAGGATCCTAGAAAGAAAGTTTTTCAGGTTCATCACTGTGATCTCAGTGCGCAGTACAGGAAAGTTTGGGGATAATTTAAAAGAAAGAGAGGATTAAGTCTTTGTTATAGTTGCAGAAGATCAAGACATCTTGCTAAGGAATTCCATGGTAGAGGTCCTAGTTGTCTTTGATGTAACGCTATGGATCATGAAGTTTTGGATTTCCCTAGAATGATTGCTAAAGTTGAAAAGATGAATATGAGACAAGAAAACCATGAGAAAGGCCAAGAGACTAAGGATATGATAGAACCCTAGAAAGAATCAGAGACTATATTATTGCAGATGAAAGAAACCCTGAATGATCACAGAGACATCAACTTATCATAGATCTTAAAAGAGAAGTGTTGGACACACCTACCACACTTAGAGGGGGGGTGAATGAGTGTGGGGCTCTTTTTCCCAAAACTGCCCTCTTGCACAAAAACTCATCAATTAGCATTCAACATTTATTCATTACCCATTGTTGTCATTTATAACCAGTTAGATGTGAGCACATATCAGCAACATATATCA
>JASDQU010347457.1:0-12348 GCA_032191745.1 Picea mariana
GGTCAGATTGGCAATTTGGCAACGTCCCAGATTGCCTCCTCCAGCAACTTGAAATGCTCAAAGCAGAGCTTCCAGAGGCAGCTTCTGTGCATAAGACAAAAAAATACATTTGGGGTTGGGGACCCACAGGAACATATTCAACAGCTAAAGGCTACGCTCTGCTACAGCAATAGAAAAACAGACCACTCTCGGCAAGGTTTTGGTTGGAGGTATGGGACTCAATGGCGATCTCGAAGGTAAACTTTTTCTTCTGGACACTAATGCACAAAAAGATCTTGACTGGTGAAAATTTATTGAAAAGAAATATTGCCGGTCCACACATATGTTCTTTATGCAGAGAAGCCATGGAAACCTCAGATCACTTGTTTGTAGAATGCCACTTCACAAACAAAGTCTAGTAGCTCATCCTCCATGGCCTCAAGGTCGCTGCCCCCACCAACATCTCAGTAGTGGATCTTTTCACAACTTGGAAGGATAGTTACCCTTCGCTCTCTCTGAAAACATTATGGGCTAGAGTCTGGATTTCCATCCCCAAGTACGTGTGTTGGAAGCTTTGGCTAGCAAGAAATGAGAAAATATTCAACAACATAGAGTGGACTCCCAATATGGTAGCAGCGAAAGCAAAATGCCTCCTCCTAGAAACTTTGAGCTCTCAAAACCACAAAACCGACACCTCACTGCAGCAGGAAGAAATGAAGTGGCTCGACGCCTCCATGTTGAACCTTCAGATCCATAGCACTGAAAAATACCATCTTGAAACAAAATGGAGGCTAAGAGATAATCACGACATATTCCAGAGTTGGTGGCAGAAGAAAGGTATAACTTCAGTCTTCTTCGATGGCGCCTCCAAGGGAAACCCTGGGACAGCGGGAGATGGAGGAATCATTTACTCCAGTGAAGGGAAAATACTTGAAACCTTTTGCTGGGGACTTGGACAACGAACCAACAGCCAAGCAAAAATCCTGAGTTTGATAAAAGTCTGCCAGATAGCCAAGGAAAGAGGACATCGAGAGCTACAAGCGTTTGGAGACTCCAAAATCTTGATCAAAATGATACATTCAAGAGGACAGTTTAATGACGCTGGCCTAAACAAGAATATGCAAAGGTTAAGACACATTCTAAAAGACTTCACCTCCTTCAACTGCTATCATATACTCAAAGACTCAAATAAAGAAGCAGACAAATTAGCCAACAAAGGATGCCTCTTGGCCCAAGGAGAACTTAGCATAAACGATGGAGACCCAGTAAAAATTTGTATTCCTTGAAAAGGACAGCAGCTTGTAAAAGAATGTAGAAGGTAGAAGGCTTTTGTGAAGGTTGTAAGGATACGTCCAGCTGGATTTTCCAATTAATAAAATTCATAACCGTTTTAGTTAAAAAAAATAAAAAAATACAACTACATAACCTTGAATACCTAACTTGTCCAAAGTACCCCGTTTACCTTGACCACAAAGAACCCATTAATGACATTTAGATTGGGTAGTTGGAGCAATTATAACTGGCTTTGGAATTGTACTTAAAAGAGTGAAGGGGCTGCTGCAATTGTCAGCCAGAGGTACGCAGAGTTACCCTTTCGATTCGGGAGCTTGACCATAAGAGTTGGATTATGACATAAGCAAGTGTGGATATCTAGGGATAGAGAGAATGTACCAATGAAGGAAAATGTATGAGGAGGAAGAAGGCACGAGAGAGCAAGATAACACACGCGATACTCAATTCATCAAGATACTGAGAACATTCACGCCTAGAGAGGAGTCACCAAATTCACAAAACAATGTTGGAATATTCACTAATATTGAGAAGGGGGGGTGAATCAGTATCAAGCACTTTTTACCATTTTTAATCACAACATGTAAATATTATGTTTTCAACAACTTATCACTTATGATTGCATTCAAGATATCATAAACATGTAACCACAGATACACAATACACAAGAATTTACGTGGAAACCCAAATGGTATAAAACCATTAAACACTTTTAATATATATCTTGAATATTACATTCACAAGAAGCACCAACTTCTGAGATTCTACATCACCAACTGAAAGGAGGCTCCAGCCCCTAGTTTACAGGATCCAACCTGAAGGAAGCTACAACTCCCTAGATTCTCCAGCTCCAATTGGAAAGAGGCTCCAACCCTCTAGTTTTATGACCAACAACTCAAAGAAAGATGCAACCCCCCTGCAAGCACCAACCTGCTATCTGAAGACACCAATATTCCCATGCACCACCCAACCACCCTTGAATATAAACGAGAGACTCAAATTCTCACTGTTACTGTCAGAGATACATCATCATCATCAAAACTGATCCATCATCATCATAAAAAACTAGATCCACCACCATCATCGAAACTGATACATCACATCATAAAAAATTAGAAGCACCACAAATGATATATCAACACTATCAAATTGGGTCCACACAAATATCCCAACATCACTTGTTAAATTTATCTTGAACACTTGTTTGAGACTAGTTTATGGATTAGTCACAAACCCTAACTTCCAACAAGTATATATCCATACCTATAATGAATCAATATCTTAAACTTGTACCCAATATTTTTCATTATCTTCTATGAAATTCCTTTGATTTCTGCTCCTTGACTTGTCATTGAAAATGAGATATAGCGAATATGGCAGACCTTTCTGAATTCTAGCCTATTATGGAGAGATAACTTGTACAACATTACACACACTCAATATTTGATATCTGATTCTAAAACTCATTCAAAAAGTACTAAAGACTGTGCTCTTTCCAATGCAATTGGTCTCACATAATTTGGATCCTCTATGAAGAAGATATGATTTTTTACTTGAAACACCTATTTGAGACTACTTATAGGACTAGTAAAAAACCCCATCTTTTATAGAGTGTATTTATAAACGCAAAATGACCCGGAAGCTAAAATTCATACCACATGTATCTTGATATGTTTTATCAATATCCTCAAAGTTTCACTATCTGAATCATTCTAGAAAAAAAGTTATAGCAAAAATGGTAAGATGATCTTTAAAAAACACACAATAGAACACATCATCACAAGACTTCATCTTCCCTTGGAATTTCGTCCTTTTTCACTTCATCTTTCCTCTGAAATTTGTTTCCAAGATTGTTCTAAGAGATCACAAGATTGAATGATAAAAATGAGAGGTTCTTGATGTGTATTTATACCCTTCCAAGTACCTTCTCTACTTGACCTTGAGTCGACTTGTAAATTTTTGTTTGCAACAACTTTTTCTCCTTTACTTGACTTTGGGGCCATCTTATAACTTCTTGACCTTAGATCCGGGGCTTCATCTTTAAGAGTTCATAACTCCTCAACTGTGAGGAACCACATGGCGTGCCACCTATCGTTGGAGATGGCTTGACGAGGACCATCAATCAATGGATGTTTTGCATGCATTTGCAATGCTCTTCATACTCTTTTTCTTCAATGAAATTTGGGCTTCATGACCACACCTCTGGGGCTTCTTAAACACTTAATGACTTAACCATATTCTAGGGCTTCTTGTATACTTTTTCAAATCATATTTCCATGAGGTCCATGCTTAAATCTATGCCATAAGGGGACTATTAGAAATAATAGGTGTGCTTGTTTAACCATAGACAATATAGCAATATTGTCACCAAACCATAGGCCGAAGCCACCCCCAAGCACCTTAACCTTGAAAAAGAGAATAATTCCGGAAGAAAACCCTATATCCAAAATCCAATCAAGGTAGTGTACCACTCTCCATAGCTAGAGTACCAAGAAGAAATTCCAAACCATAACCAAGAGAAATTTCAAGCCTAAAACCGAAAATACTAGTTGCAGTAGTAGTAACTGCAACTAATCTCCAAACTTGTGCACATACTAAATTTCTGCAGTTGTGAGCTATGTGTGTCCAAATGAGCTCTGGAATCCTGTATTTATACTGCTCTTCCTTAGTTGTCTGGGTTGACTTCTCTTTCTGGAGGTTAAAAACTCAATATTAATTATTTTCTTTAGCCGACTTGTCTTCTAGGGTTATGTCCAATGCTTTAGGGTTTCTTCTTGCTTCTCAAAATATTCTATTATTGTCAGGGTTACATGTGGAGGTTTAATACGTCCCACAACAACTATAATATCAACACTCCCTCCTAGCTAGGGAGGTATTGAAAGCAATGGTATTGAGCACAAACATACCATTCGACCGATAGCATCATCATAGCCACACAAGCTATCTCATGAATAAATCATGAGCACCATCATCATTATCAGTATCATATGATAGCATCAACTGCATAATCTCTCGAAGCCATACTCCATCTGAGTAACTAGGCATGATGTTGAATAAGTCACTCACTCCATAGAGTGATACAAGAACTATTATTCTAATCCGAACATATGTTCTAGAAGAATAATTGTTCCAATAGATGCTGGAATCCACGCCATGGGCTATAAGGACTATTCTTCTAATCCAGACATATGTCCTAGAAGAATAATTGGCCTGGCCCATTTTCCACCTGGAGAATATCTGTCCACCGACACATTGACTATCCATCTAGTTGGTAATCATTTCCAACACTACTGATAGCTTCATGGCAACCAGAACAATGAAATTCAATAGAACACAACTGTGTCTATCCATTGTAGTACACAACTACTATCCAGTGGTACACAACCACACCAAGTAGTCATGCAACTATTTAACCAGTGACACATAGTCACAACCAGTGGAACACATCCACCACAATGGCATACAACTACTGTCCAGAGACATACAATCTCCACAGTAATAATATCATCTGATATCGACCTGCATAACAATACCATGATACAAATTGAGTCATCTAGGCCATTCTTCCACTTACATTTGTGAGATTTGGAAGAGCGTCTGCCCTCAAGAGGTAAAACATCAATCATGGGCTATATGGACTATTCTTCTCAAGCATAGAAGAATAACTTTCCATGATTTATGAGCCTGGACCATTTAGCTAACTGGGCCATTCCTCTGACACTAATCATAGTGAAACATGGAGAGAATGAGTCTTCCCTGGGGAATGCTTATCCCCGATTGATGAATATGGACCACTCACCTAACTAGGTCATACCTCCGACACTAATCATAGTGCAACCTAGATAGAATGAGTCTGCCTTAGGGAATGATTGTCCGGACCATTTCCTAATGGAAATGACTGTCCTGCACCAACCTCCAAAACAAACCATTCTTCGAAACTTCTCACAACTATGAACTTCGAAAGAATGAATTCCCAATGAGGCAGACCATTCTACTTGACCACTAATTAGAGTGACTTCCAAGAAGAATGAATATCCTAGACCATTCCCCCACACTGGCCACAAGGTGAATCACTGTCTATGGTACATCAACAATCTATCAGACCATTTTCATTATGAAAATGACTGTCCAATCTGGACCATTTTCTGAATTGGAAAATGCTTGTCCTTCATAAATCTCAAAGCACTTTCCGAACTGCAAAATGAACTGCTCATCCTGGACCATTTTTCAAATTGAAAAATGATTGTCCATAAATCAATAACATATCAATGCCCCCTCCCAACCTAGGAGTAATATCTTCCTTTTTCAATAAGGAATTCGTCTCCACGAGCCTCAACTTGTTTCTTGAGTACACAAACTTTTCATCTTGGACAGAGGCTTTACCAAAATATCTGCTATCTGCTCATCTGTGGAGATATATTGGAGAACCACTTCTCTTTTATGGACTTCATCACATAGAATATAATGCTTGATCTCAATGTACTTCAGTCTATCATGGAACATTGGTTTTATTCGAAGGCTTCATATAACTCTGATCATTACAATATATCATGGTCGAATTCAACACTTTTGTTTCCTGCTAGATCATGACATCATGGAAAGGATCACAATGAAACACATCCAAGTATCACTTCTTCTGTCATCATGGGAGTTTTCTATGGATTAACAATCCATCATCCTAGACTTCTGAGTAACTATTCTTATACACTATCTCCGTCATAGAAAGTTTTCACCACACTTCTATTGTATATGAGATACTTTACATCAAGTTGTTTCAATCCATACAAGGTCTTATTATATTGGCATATATGGGTCTCTTTCAATTGGAACATGAACATATACTTCATAATCCTCATGTAACACACCCACGGTGGGGACTCAAATTTTCTCTTTTCTTAGGAGACTCAGTACCCTCATTCAGGGTCTCTATTCCATTATACTCTTCCAGAACTTTTCAGCCACGATCTCCATGCTCCAAAATGAGCTCAGAGTGGGCATATATCCTCTCAAAAGTTCTTCGGGTTCTTTCATCCCCCTATACTTGCATATGACCGCAGGCTATGACCAGAAGCCAATACAACACGCGCCAAGATGACTACCACGTGAATCCTCATGAGTGGAAAACTTCTGAAGTTAACGATCCGACAACACGTGTCCTCAGGGATTTTGATGACACTAATTTACTTCAGAACTTTGGCGTTCAGGAGTTTCAAACATTTCTACACCTTTTTCCTCCGAAGTACTCCATACCTGGAGTTACAGATCGAGCACCACGCGTCCCTCATGATCTATGATTATGATCTTCTTTGGAACTTCGACGTTCAGGAGTTCTGAGCACTCCAACTCTTTTCCTCCAAAGTACTCCATACCCAAAGTTCCAGATCAGGCGCCACGCGTCCATCTAAATCAATGACTCGGATCCACTTCGGCACTTCGACGTTCGAGAGTCCTAGATGCTCACACCACCTTTTCTCCCAGAGTGTTTTCTTCTGAAGTTAAGGATCGTGTGCCACACATTCCTCTCATTTGACGGTGGGGATCCACTTCGACCGTCTCTCTACTCCGCGTTTATTTCTCCCTTCTTCTGAAGTACATGATTTGTCGACGCGTGTCTTCTGCAGATCGACGAATATAAATTACTTCGGCTCTTCGGGCTTCAGGAGTTTCAACCTCTCCCCACTCTCTTTCTCCCGTAGTGATTTTAGCTGAAATCGATGATCTGTCGATGTGTATCTCTCTCAAATTGACGATCATGATTTACTTCGGGAGTTCTCAACTCGCGTGACCCGAATTTCCTCCGAAGTGGCTATCTCCCAAAATGGAAGATCTGTTGACACCTATCCTCAGCTGAGAGATGACTTGGATGAAATCCGGCTCTTCGGCCTTTGGAAGTTCTTGTTCAACACATCCCCTTCTCTCCCGGGGTGATTTCACCCGAATTCGACAATCTGTCGACGTGTGTCTCCCACAGATCGATGATTGCAAATCACTTCGGCTCTTCGGGCTTCGGGAGGTTCAACCTCTCCACACTCATTTTCCCTTGAAGTAATTTTAGCTGAAGTTGATAGATTTCTGCCACGTATCCTCTCTCTCAGATCGATGGTATAGATGGATTCCGTCGCTCTGTGGATTTCCAAACGAACTCATGGCTAACCATCTCTTAATACCCCAATGTGTGCCACTCTGAGCGGGACACCTGGCATTGTTGTCACTCAACACATGGGTCCGCACACACTCTCGATGTAATAAACACATTCCCTCGATTGAACAATCGATAGGGGTCTCGAAGGATCCATAGATCCACGATCCACATTACTTCGCTACTTCGTTCTTCGGGAGTTTTAGCATTACTGAGCCGCTATTCTCCCGAAGCGGTCAATGCCGGACTGACTACCTCATAGATATGACAGTTGGGATGGCTCCTGGGCATCCTCGGATCTAAGGCCTAGATTAAATTCAAGACTTCGGGGATTTTACTTCCCTTATGACGAACTCCCTCAATTCCCTAAACTCGCGAAGTACGAAGGATTCAAGGGGTTAAATCCCGCGCTCTTTCCTGTATCCAACGATCACAACAGACCTTGGATCTTCCCGAATAGATCTCATTCATTCATCTTCCAAGCAAGGGAACCTTCCCTTTTGATACTTCAATATCACTATTCTTCCCAAGCTTTGTTAGCTCTGAAAGGCTTAAGAGCTTTGCGTACTTTCTCTTGAACTTAACACTTAGAAGAATTCTTCCGTGCACCCTTTGCGTTCATTCATCAACTCTAGAACTTAAGAGGTTCTCGGTCTCTGCTCACCTCTCAGAGAGCCCATGCATACGTGTGCTACCTCTCCTAATATTAACAGACTCCTTCCTTTAGGAGACTTAGAATGAAGGGGAGTATTGACATGCACAAGTGAAACTATGCCCAAGATAGACGAACTCAGAGTTCACTTATTTTAACTTAAGCCACCACAGGGCATGGAAATTTATGTGTGCAAATCAGATAATTCCATACTTTCTTAACTACACAATTTAAACAAGACTAAAGAGATACAGTATAACCACTAAGCACACATGCACATCCATGAGTCATTCACATGATATCCAACTTTATTACATAGTTACAGTTCAATTACACAGGGTATGAGAATACTTGTCTATTATAGGTTGCATCCAACTAACTGACTACGGGTGTGTTCCTTTCGACCCAACCATAGGCTCAAAGGCATTCATTCTTAGCACTTTGGCCACCCCCATGCCAAGCCATGATATCACTAGGGAATTTACACCATCTCTCAAAGAACTTATCTCTTTCATAGTATCCCTGTGAGGTTTATCATATGCTTCCTTAGCATCAAGCTCGTGTTCGACTCCTTCAGGTCATGTCCTCTGCATTTCCTTTTGGTTCGCGCATCTCCTCCCGAGCTTGCTCTCTCGTCTCGTGTCTCTTCTCTTGTTTTCCCTATTCCTTACTGTCTCTCTGTATGTATCTTACCTTCCTCCTTTAGGAAGGTTTTCGGCCTATCCTGTTCCTTCTGTCAGAAGGAAGGTCGGGTTTGGAAGTCTCTATGGCACTTTGGGCTGACAACCCATGTTTCCATTCATGGGGGTGGTTGATTATTCAACCATTAGTCCTTTCCTTCATTAACTGATTCTTTCTTCTAGAGATATCATGGATCGTACTTCAAGGGTTCACCCCCTAACAGTCAGTTATGGGCAATTTAACAATAATACATTCACGTCAACCACATTCCTTAGCATGGTAATCCTATTTTATGATTAATTACAAGCTGGGGGAAACAGGGGTGTTACACCTCAATGGATCATATCATTTAGGATTAGTTCCCTCCTAATACTTGCTTCATGCATGAATTCATTCTCTTCTTTTGGAATTTTGTAATCATCTCCCTCCATCTAAGAGAGTCCATGCTTTCTTCTGCATCCTTATTTCCTTTCGCAAAGTGTCACAAGTATTTTTCTAATTTCCTCTTGATTGCTGACTTCTTTTTTTTTTGACTTCTTCTAGGTCTCTTCAAGTTTGATTTTTATTTCGACTTATCTGACAATTTTTACTTATATAATAGCTTCCACAAGAATTGTTACCAAGGGTTATCAACGTACTTCATATTTTCATGTGTATTGCTTGACTTGTAGTCATCGTGATATCAATCCTTATCTTGTTATTCTTCCATAGGTATTGATTCACTTGAACATTTTATCTTCTAAGAAATATATATGCAAGATATGTATAGAAACTATGTAAACATGGTATGTACAAGAACTTCGAAGAATATTGTTACCTTGACTTAGAAGAATAAGTTTGTTTTAACCTGCTTGGCCTTCTTTGAGGGTTCCCTTTCTTTGGCAACTAATTCTTCGTCTGTTTCCATCCTTAAGCCAAACTTCCTCTTATTCCTGAAATTCTTGAATTTTCATGTGAAGGTTTGATCATCGTATTTCTTTTGGGATTTATCTTTGGTGCTAATCCTTGATTCTTCTTGTGCACAACAAGTCCAAAGTTCTTCAAATGTAAGATACTCCTTTCTTTTGTTCATGCTTCCGGCAAATGCATCCCATGTCTTGGGAAGGCAGTTGAGTACTATATTTACTAGTTCCTTGAAATGATTTATTCAATAGCTTTTAGTTGATCTCTTAACTGAGAGATTCTCACAAAGTATGATGTTATACTTTCATCATCATTCATTTTCATGTCATGAGCCTCATTCTTTAGACTCATTACTTGTCCAATGTTTCTGACTGAGAAGAGATTATTTAGGGCATCATACATCTTCTTAGATGAGTTGAGATGAGAGATGTAGGGTATCAAGTGGTCTTTTACAGAGTCCACTATGATACTCATGGCATTGATGTCATTGTCCTTTAACTTCTCCATAACTGCAACGTTCTGAGGTTCCTTCTCTTTTCCTTCTTCAAACTGTGGTTCCATGATCTTTCCTTTCACAATGTCCAACACTTTATTCTTGGCAAGGATGAGGTCAATCCTTGTCTTCCATGCTATGAAGTTAGAATTCCCTTCTAACTTGTTTTATGGCTTCATAGAGTAAGTCATGACTGCTTTGACTTGGTCAACCTTTGACTTTGACCAAAAACTAAAACTTGACGTCTTAGCTTGCTGAGAGTACCAGTAGGTGCACCAGGTTAGGGTGCACTAGGATATCCAAAAATTAGGTCAATATCTTCACTTAAGGTGCCTTAACAAGGGGGTTAGGGTTTCATTGATGCAACAAAAACTTTGACTACAATTGCAACTGTAACTGAGAAAAATCCTTCCAATCTATCTTCCAACAATCAGACTGTCCGAAGATAGTGTGGGCCCATAACCTATTAGAAATAATAGGTGTGCTCATTTAACCATAGACAATATAACCATATTGTTACCCAACCATAGGCCGAAACCAACCCTGAGCACCTTAACCTTGATAGAGAGAATAATTCCAGAAGAAAACCTTAGATCCAAAAGCCAATCAAGGTAGCATACCACTCTCCATAGCTAGCATACCAAGCAGAAAGTCCAAACCATAACCAAGAGAAAGTCCAAGCCTAAAACCAAAAATACTAGTTGCAGTATCTATAGCTGCAACTACTCTCCAAACTTGTGCACTTACTAAACTTCTACAGCTGCGAGC
Source organism: Picea mariana (assembly GCA_032191745.1). Classification (NCBI taxonomy): domain Eukaryota; kingdom Viridiplantae; phylum Streptophyta; class Pinopsida; order Pinales; family Pinaceae; genus Picea; species Picea mariana. The sequence goes on from JASDQU010347457.1 coordinate 10,906, forward strand.
TGCGTGTGTCCAAATGAGCTCTGGCATCTTGTATTTATACTACTCTTCCATAGCTGTCTGGGCCAATTTCTCTTTCTAGAGGCTAAAAACTCAATATTAATTATTTTCTTTAGCCAACTTGTCTTCGAGGGTTATGTCCAATGCTTTAGGGTTTCTTCTTGCTTCTCGAAGATTCTATTCTTTTCAGGGTTACACATGGAGGTTTAATACCTCCCACAACTACCATAATATCAACATGGACCACTTTGGAGTCTTCAAATATAGCCATAACTTCTAGAGGCTTCCAAACTTGCTTCGAGGCTTCTTCTAGGGTTGAAAACAATGACAACTAATTTTCCAACAATCTCTCCCTTTGGCATTGATGGAAACACTCATTCTCACCTTGTGACCATTTCTCCCCCTGTATTCATGCTTTCTCCCCCTGTCTTCATGCTTCTAAACTTTTTGTCCTACTTTTGTTCTTTCTCTCACCCTTTGACATCAATGGTAAAGGGTAACTCCCTTGACTATATACCTTCTTTTAACAATATCTCTCCCCATTTATTCTTCGCAAGATGCTATGTAGATCAATGTGGGGATTCTTGTATATGCTTTCTTTCCTCTCTTCCAGAGCTTCTTGTCCATTGGTACTTCCTGTTATTGTAATCCATTGTCGTATATTAAAAACACTCATGTCAAGGTTCCTTCATTACTTGACTTCAAGTATTCATGGATTTTCATGTCTTCACTTGACAACAATGGCATAATAATTCAACAATCTACCCTTGAAAGTATAAGTCCTCCTAATGGTTTCTCTCCCCCTGTCCTTCTGTGCATCTCATGACTTGCCTTCCTGTGACTAGCTGGTTCCATCGATGAATATGATTATTTTCTGAGTCATATGATTTACTGAGCATTCTTCTTGATGATAATGACAATGAGTCCATCTACCTTTATGCAATTCCTCTTGATTTCATGCTTTCATCCACTATCATGTATCTTCTCTGGTTCATGTCAAGTATTATCTTCTAGACCTGCCAAATATCTCATGAGTTCATCTCTGTCCATATGTCACAAAAATGTTCATGACTCTGCTACTCAATTGCACACAATGCTGACTAATCTACCATTTCATTTTTCTGAGAGCTTATTCAATTTTGCTGCAAGTGATCACTACATATTTGTGCTTCTCAAGATGGATCAAGTATGTCCACTAGTATTCTCTATCTTCAAATAAAACTCTATAAGTTTGCAACAAGTACACATTCTCGAATTTCTACTGATTATATCTTTGCTTGAATACATTCTTGGATTCCTCTATACGATCATGAATCTCTGCCTCAAAAGTGTTCCAATGTAACTTACATATGACCTCTTCATACCTGCATGGGGATGATTTCTGAAACCTGCTTGTTAATCAACCAATCTGTCATGAGACATTCTGTACCTCTTCCATTATACCAT
>JASDQU010347458.1:0-12347 GCA_032191745.1 Picea mariana
AAAATACATACATACATACATACACACACACACACACACACACACACACACACACACACACACACACACACACACACATATATATATAACTTGGCTTGATGCACATTTCTAGGTAATCATTGTGCTCTTACTCAAGTGTGCACAACACTGTGAAATGTGCACACCCTTCCTTTGATGTGAAACCATGCGCACTTACCCAAGTGCGCACATCATTATGAAATGTGCACACCCTTTCTTTGATAACAATTCTCGCACACTACTCAGGTGCACGCAAAACCAATAATTGGTGTCAATATCTCACCAACCTATATGTACATTTGCATTTACAATTGGTACCAACGGCTACCAACCTATATGTACACTTACAAAGGGTTTTGTATTAGGGACGTTACATGAACAAGAAAGGGTGTAAAGTGTTTTAGTTCATGGGGTAGAGGGTTTGTAGGATGACAAACGATCAGGAGGATGAATGAGCGGGACAATGGGATAGTGGATGAGCGAGATGATAGATGAGTGAGGTGGCGTGATAGTGGATATGTAGGACAACAATATGGTGGGAGAGTAGTATGATGGACGAGCGGGATGACAAGATGGTGTGATAGAGTATGGTAGGGTTGTGGGTCTGTGATTCAATTAAACCAATAAGGGTGTCATTCAACTTCAAACCACATGATTATTAGGAGTGACACCTGGGGGTCTATGTGTCCATTGGTTCACTATGTTTATTCAATTTCGATTAATACCCCACCATGTTAATATGGAAATGGGTGGCCCTAGAAGCAGAGGTTGCAGAAGTAGAGTCATGCATCCTATCATGTTTTCTCAACAAGGAGTAGAGGAATCTACAAGATTCTTTTGGTCTCAAACGCCTTCGAAGATTTAGGATGAGATGGAGTTAGTTGAGGTAGAGGTTCATTTGGATAGATAATTTATCCCTGATGTTGAATTAGATGTCAGAATCAACCCTTGGGTTCCGAATATTGGTACCTCCATAACCAGGGAAAAAAATATCAAAAAAATGTGGATATTTATTGGAAAATTAAACCTTTGATGGGAAAGGTCATGATGGAATAAAATTAAGCTTATAATGAGATCTTACTCCATTTGGATGCCATGCAACTGCAAATAAAATAAGTTGATTAAAAATTTTCAATGTTTTCTAATAAAATTGTGGGTCTAGGCTTCACAGAGCCTCAAGACACCCATAAACAGGTTTCTGATAATGCTACAACTACTTCAGCTGCTTGAATTTCTGAATGCTTTGGTTACTATTTTTTTTGTCATTTTTCTTTATAGGAAGATGAGCTCTTGCCTCAACTCTACCTACATGTATTATCATAGGAAAGTTGTCTTATTTCCTTAGAAATTTTGGGTTTAGTTTATGGTTTAACTCTGTATCTCAAACTATCTGGACCAAGACATTATTCTCATGTTTTTGGTCTAGTTTCCCCTATGGCAGACCAACATCATAGTACATGTATAGTTTTTCTTTGTTAATATAAAATTAAACCAACTATATTACAAGAAAAAAATATCGACAACATTGAAATTAATACTATAAGAAACAAAACAAGTTATACCAACAATATTACAAAAAACAAATATTGAGAACATTCAAATTAATACTAGAAGAAACAAAACAAGTTGTAGACTAGAAAGTGGTGCACTTTTCAAATCCATTAACATGTTTGAATACTTAAAATAATTTAATTTCTTTCTTAAATTAAAATGTAACTTTGATGTAAATAAAATATAGGTAGGGGTGATAGGTGCATGAAGTATCTTTATCGATCCAATAGGAAATCATATGATCAATTATGCTTGGGGAATTGAGCTAGCTACAAATAATGAAGTAGAAGCCTTGACTACATATCAAGGGATCAATCTTATTAAGAAACACACTCATGGAAATAATTTTAGGAGACTCATTTGAGAACATTCTACAAAACATCTCCTTCATTTCCAATTGTATCTAATGTCTAAATTCAAGAAGGCCTCCTTCCTCCAAGTGAAGAGACATCTCAACTCCAAAGTTAATGAAATGGTTAATAAAGGCACAATTGAACCTAAAGGGTGATTTTGGGTTCAGTTGAAAGATAGTTAGAAAAGACTCAAGGTTCCAAACCCAATGGAATTTAAACATGTAAGTAGGAGGTGAGCTAAAGGACAAGGTATAAACCACTCATATGTCTCATATTGCATTTATGATGGAAGATAAAGTGATCATTTCATCACCCATATGTTTCTATTCTCAAAAAATTCTCCCATCCATTCATCTCCCATGGATTCATTATTGTGTGCATTCATTATATTGATCGATGTATGGGATCCCTAACATGATGGGAATTCAACCTTTTCATTCCCTTGAAGCAAGACTACAATTAATGATGGAAAACAGAGCCTCTACTTGAACTCACTTCAATGCTATTTTCTCTAGCACTCCATACTTTCCTCTCTTCTCTCTTCTCTCTTCTCTCTTTCTACATATATGTCATTACCAATTTCATTCTGAAATTTTTTGAGCGGAGTGGAGATCCCATGGCCTAGTCACACAGGATGGATCAACATTGTGATTGTATCCTTGTCATTTTTGGGATGTTTGTGAAGTTAGTGTCAGTGTCAAGAGTGACTCAAAGGAAATTGAAGGTCTCAAATCAAGTTGATCCATAGCCTCTAAAACAGGTTAAACATTGGATAATTTGGTTCAATCTGAAACTTATTGAATCTAACATTGCCAAAGAGTACCTCTTTGTGGAATAAACAAATCATATACTAGATCTGAGGGATTGGGAGCAAGAATTGTAGAGTACCCTTTCCATTATTCAAATTAAATTCATTGAGATAGATGCAACCCTCTTTATGATGGTGGTCTAGTCTCTCACATAGTAAGTTTCCATGTTAACTTGCCTCAAGAAATGTTCCCAAAAAACTCATTGTGTCATGAGATGTTGGAGGACTCCTAAAAGGAAACAAAGAAAGACAACTAAGTGGACTTAACAACCAAATATTTTTAAATGACTCTTTTATTCTCTAATTAATATATGTTTTCTAAGTTTCTCTTTTTGTTAAGATAGTTTATAAAAATCTATCAAAGAAGATATTATTATTTGTGGATCTTCGAATATTTAAAATTCATATATATATGTGACATTAGAAGTTTTATGATTCTTTTCTTTTCTTATTTTCTTCTCATATGAGATGATTTTGGAATGTATGAAGGATTCCAATACATATACTTGTGGATTCTTAGTCCCCGCCTCCACTAGGGACTACAGTTTTTTCCCTAGTGGTCAAAATCCTTTGACTTCAAGATTTTTCTGTGAGATATCCAAGGTTTTGTTCAATTTCTCAATTAACATTATTTATTTAGACAATTGAAATATTTTTTTTGTTTTTCCATTTTCATGAATATAATTTTTCATTAGTTCATAACATGCAATGGGAATTAATTTCACCCGGTGTATAACATTAGTTCATAACATGCAATGGGAATTAATTTTTCATTACTTCGAAACACTAGGTTCATTCTATATAGTAGGGACATTTGGAAAAACTGGAGTGGAAAAAAACCACATGAGTAACCCTATGGTGAGTCACGGTAAAATCAAAGTAGTAATGTAATGAGGACCAATGTTTCCAATAGAAGGAAAAATGAAAGGTTCCCTAGGAAAACAGGTTCCTTCATTGGGAGTTCCAAGAAATGACACCATAGAGAGAAACTCAACCTAGATTCCACCAAAATAAATAACACAAACTATCAAAGTCTAAAGGCTACAAACAATCATGTGAATAGGTGGGGTCAATATGAGGAATCTCATAGGAGTGTCAAGTCATCAAAACTCGTGATATATTGTAGAGTCCAATGTCATTAACAATTGGCCCAATATTTCAGAGCACCAACCAAGGAGGATAAACCATACCCTTTGTCGTATTACCCTACTACCTAGCAATAATTGCGTAGTAATCTTCTTGAGTGTTGTTCTCGATGTATTGTGACAACGAGACGGTCGAAAGAGTGCCTAGTTTCAGGTCCTATAAGGGTCTACCGATATACTCAACGTACATGGGAGCTCAAATCCATATTAGAGTTTCCTAATGCGCAACCATTCGAAAGGGGCCTCCCGATATACTTGAAGGCACATGGGAGAACCACACAGTACCCGGATTGTAGCATTGACAAATAATGACAACTCCTACGTTCAAAGACACTGGAACACATCTCTAACTACCCACACAATGTTACTAATTTTTTTAATTAAGTTATGTTTTAAGGTTGTTGTTCACTTAAAAGAGATTGTGGATGCAACTCAACGATGATGTATGATACCTGACTCCAAGAAGACTTCAAATAAAATATGAATGCAATGCAATATTTTCTTTCGAAGAAAGCTATCTATAGAATGGAGAAAGAGATTTCAAGCAAAGAAACAATTACAAATGTCAAAGAAAGAAATGAAAATTACTCTTTGAATGACATAGGTGCTTAATAGATGAGTCAAAGAAATTGCAGAATACACGATTCATGGCTCAAAAATGCCAAAAACCATGCAATTTCACTCTAAAATGCAAGCTTAGAAATGCACCACACAAAAACTTCAAAGTAAATCATTCAATGAAGAAAGATTGGTTTTGTTACTATCAAAATCCCCCAAGAAAACAATATAAAATATTAAATTGAAAAGCACTAAAAAATACAACTAAGATATTATACCATTTTCAATTCAAAATAAATAAGAAATAATAAGGAAAAATTTCAATGGTGAAAAAGAAACTCCAGATCATCAAGAAGATTGAAAATCAATGAATTAACTAGTCAAAAAACACTCCAGGCATCAGATCTAAGACCTGGAAAAGAAATAACAATCAAAAGATAATTTTTTAAGAGGTTGTCGCAAGTTGCTTTGAAAGATAGTGTGACAAGTCATGTAGTCGCATGCAAAAGGAATATCACAGTGCGACAATGTCACTCTGTTCCTCAAAGAAGGACTCGAAAAGCAATTAAAACTAAGAAAAAATAAAAAATTTCTCAGACTCTTCAATGGAATTTTAGACCGATTAATCAAACAAGGCTAGGTGATGACTCAAAAAGACTCAAACATGATATAGGAAGCAAACTAGGAGAAAAAATCTAGAAGATTGTTCCCCATTATGGTTGTCATTTTTGTTGTGGATAAATTCGTAAATACGGACATAAACAAATCTCCCTAATTCAGGAACTCAAAACTAGAATAAAACAGACAATATAGAATCATTTTCTTAGATTTAGAATTGAAATACGAATATATAAGTAGTTCATACCTCTTTATCTAACGTTTCCTTTCATTAATTGAAGCTCCAAATTTGATCCCAAATTCTTTTTCTACAGACCTGTGTAAGAATCAAACAGAACAATTGAAAGCAACAATACAACACATATTTCGATAAATCTATGTAGATGGCCAAATACAAATACAATAAAGATGATATAACATCTTTATGGGAAAGGGAAAATATAACTGTATTAATAAATCAAGAAGCATCTTACAACCAAGACTTGGTGTTGACAAACTCCTTCCAAAAGTTCAATGTTCCAATGCCCAAGTAGCCTCCATAAGTGTCATCACCATATCTTGAACACTTTATCCCAAATCTCTTAGGACCAAAATGAAGTTCACAAAATCTCAATTACAAACCAGGAGCTATTCTCAATTCACCATTATTTTATTACTCATCACTTATTCTATCATTTCCCTTTAGAATATTCCTCCATTTATAGATTGGAGAGGAAGACATGAGAAGGTTAGGATGAGAGGTGAGGATCTCACTAAATCAGGAGAGACGGGTGAGATCCAAACCAATCGGAAAACAACTCATCATCGAAGTTTCTCTTCTAGAAGCTTTGAAAATTTCTTCTTTTTTCCCATGTACAAAGGTTGTTGCACCCTTAAACCTTAGTAGAAAGCGACATTGTCACACCTTCGAGTGATGCAACATGCGACAAGTGAAGTTGTCGCACATTGATAGAAAGAAACAAGTGACAATCTTGTAATTTAGGGATTTTTTAGATTTGATCCTTCCCAAGAAGAATTTCTCTCAATTTTCTTCCAAAGTTCTATGCTTTAGATGTCAAAGAATAGGCAATATCACTTGCTGCGACAAAATTTTGTATAACACCAGGAGGTCACTATGTGTCATAGATCCAACGGTCAGGAGGTCGCCATGTGTCATAGATCAGATGGCCAAAGAGTGAGGGATCTGATGACTCATGATGTATCATAGACTTGCGGAGAAAGTAATCGAAAATAATCTAAGTATAAGTCCAAAGTGAGTGTGGTGCAACTAGAGGGTACAACTTGGAGATCACAAAAGCCCAAAAAGAAGAAGAGATATGCCTTAGATACGCAGTGAATCCATTAATATATATCAATGGTTGAGATCTAATAAAGAAATGATCAGACAACTAGTGTGCATTGTGGTCGCATGGCATTTCAGTGAGTAGATCAACAGTCAAGTTTAAATATGAAGGAATGATTGGATGCTTGTTGAGCATTGCTAGTATGTTGTATGTGCTAATGAATATTCCTTCATTGTTTTTCCACCAATAACTTTTTGCTCAAGACTCACAATTGGACAAGAGAATAGTCATTGGAAAGATGATTCAAAGGAGAATAACCTGAAATTAATAGAGTTGGGAGAATTGTGATATAAATATTCATAAATTGAATATAAAAAAGACTTGTAGCATTATTTGACATTTTTTTTTATTATATGCATATTTCTAACAAAAAAGGATGCTTTCACATTTTGCAGAATTAGGGGGTATAAACATAACATTTCAAGATAAGAGTGCATATTCAAGAAATGGAGGAAGGAGAGGGATCCTTAAGTCATGATAGATAAGCCAAAGGACAAAATATCAGTTTTGGTAATGCAGAGATAGAATCAAATGGACACAAGGGAAGAGGGGAGAAAGAAACATTAATATAGACTGTGAGAAGCCTAAGAATATAAGTACAAAGCTACAAAGCAGACAATGAGAGGATGATAAGAGAAAAAAATCAACTAAATTCTCAAGTGATGAAAATCCTAAATCAGTTGTAGAGGCAAGAAAACAATGGATCAAACTCAAAATGGGAGGAAGAGGGAAGATATCATGAAAGAAGAGATAACTATAGAAGAGTTTTTTATTCGAGAAGTGCTAGCAGAACTCATAGACATCACTCACCTCCTTATTCATTAATAAAATTTTATGCATCTGAGGATCCCATAAGTAGTCCAGAGGTGTCTCCTATTAAGCACCAAAGAAGAAGACAAGAATTGGACAATTTGTAAGGAGATATAAGGAATCTTAAGCCACCATCCTTTGATGGTGAAAGAGAAAGGGAAGATGATGTTGAAGCATGGTTGCTTGGAATTGGGACGTATTTTCAATTGCATAACTAATCATCAAACCTGGAAGATAGAATTTCCACCTAAGATTTTCATGATAAAGCTTCTATGTGGTGGGATCAACTTAATCAAGTTGAGCACATAAATGAGAGCAGGATCACTTGGAAGAAATTCAAGAGGTATTTTTGGAAAGAGTACCTTTCAAAGAAATTCTATGACAAGAAAATGAAGGAGTTATTTGAACTCAAGTTGGGAAGCATGACCATGGCGAAGTATGAAAATAAATTCTTGGGATTGATAAAGTATGTGGGGTTTATAAAGGATGAGAAGGTGAAAATACATAGTTTTTTTATTGGACTTCCATCCTTTATAAGGAAAATATTCAATATGATGAACCTATGACTTTTATAGAGACCATCAGGAAGGATAAGTACATGTGTGAGAAAGGAAAGGGAAGAGAATCCATGAAAACCTCTTGGAGGGATAAGAAGAAGGAATAATATTATCAGAGAAGGAAGGGATTCAAACCTCCTTTCAACAAAAATAGCCCAAATAACAATCAGCAAGATCAGTCTGGCAAGGATGAATCCAAGAAAGAAGACTCCTCGAGAAAAAGAGGAATAACACCAATCCAATGTTGGGGGTGCAAAGAAAATCACCTATACAAGGATTTCCCTCATAGAGGAGATAAAGTGAAGAATATGCACAAAATCCAAGAGGCTACCATAGTAGAAGACATGGGAATAATATATGTAGCCTTAGAAGATCATCAAGCAGAGTACCAATTCAATATGATCTAGGTGGAAGGTAAGACAATTGATCATCCTATTTCTATTTTAATTGATTTAGGAGAAAGCTACTAATACATTGATCCTAAAATAACAAATAGATTACATTTGGAGAAAAGTAAGGTTGAAAAATCAAGTTTGGTTCAGCTAGCCACTGGAACTAAAAGAAGGATCAATGAGGTGGTCAGAGGTTGTCCCATAAGTCTTAACAGAGTGATTACTAATGATGATATAAATATTATACCATTGGGATCTTATGATATTCTAATTGGAATGGATTGGTTGGACAATCATCATGATGTTCTAGATTGTCATATCAAGACATTTACATGTGTTGGTGAAGAAGGAAAACATAGCACTGTGAAAGGAATTCCAAGACCCATTTCTTTAAGGGATATTTCAGCATTATAACTGAAGAGATGTTTCAGGAAAGGATGTCAATTGTATGCATCCCATACGGAGGAACTCGAAAAGACAAAAAGGCTAAGCCTTGAAGATTTTTCAGTACTACAATAGTTTGAATATGTATTCCAAGAAATACAGGGATTGCCACCAAAGAGGGAGATATATTTCTCTATTGATTTAGTACTAGGAGCTTCCCTAGTATCAAAAACACGTTACAGAATGAGTACACTAGAATTAAGAGAATTACAAATGCAACTAGAAGAATTGTTGAAGAAAGGGTACATACACCCAAGTGTTTTACCTTGGGGAGCACCATTACTCTTTGACAAAAAGAAGGATGGAATATTGGTGCTATGTATTGACTTTAGACAACTGAATAAAACCATTTTGAAGAACAAATACCCTCTACCAAGAATTGATGACCTCTTTGATCAACTAAGAGGGGCAAAGATATTTTTCAAAAATAGACTTGAGATCATGATACCACCAAGTAAGAATCAAGCAAGAAGACATCAATAAGACAACCTTTAGAACCAGGTATGGACATTGAGAATTTGTAGTGGCTCCATTTGTACCAACCAATGCACCAACTATCTTTGTGTGCTTAATGAATGGAATATTCAGAAATTATTTGGATAAGTTTGTCATAGTATTCTTGGATGGCATATGTATCCTTTCTAAGTCAAAGGAAGAGAAGGAACATCACCTAGAATTTGTGTTGCAAGTATTGAGGGAACATGAATTGTATTCCAAGCTTAGTAAGTGTTCTTTTTACCAAGAATAGGTCCACTACTTGGGACACATTATTTCAGAAAAAGGTATAGCAGTAGATCCAGAGAATATTGAATCCGTTAGAGGATGGCCAACACCTAGGAATGTTTCATAAATCAAATCTTTTATGGGTCTAGCTGGTTACTAAAGAAGATTTATAACAAGGTTCTCTAAGATTACTCATCCCATCACTTCTTTGCAAAAGAAGGTAATTAAATTTGAATGGACAATTGAGTGTGAATGGAACTTTAATTTGTTGAAAGAATTACTAACTAGTGCACCTATTTTAAAGATTGCTAACCCAAATGAAAGTTTTGTGGTATGTATAGATACATGCAAGTAAGGACTTGGTGGAGTCCTCACTCAAAATGGACATGTGATTGGTTATGAGTCCATAAAGCTTAAAGAACATGAGAGGAACTATGCCACACATAAATTGGAGCTTGGTGTCATTGTTCATGCATTGAATATGTGGAGACATTATCTCATGGGAAATATATTTTAATTAAGAACAGACCATAGTGGTCTAAAATATCTTTTTGAACAACCAACTTTGAATGCCAGGAAAACAAGATGGCTGGAATTTTTAAGTGAATATGATTTTGACATCATCAAAGGAAAAGAAAATAAATTCATCGATGCACTGAGTAGAAGAGTACATATCATGCATTCTCCAGCCATTAGTATGAATCAATCAGAATTGCAGAACAAAATTTTGGATGTTGTTGTTACAAATCAACATCACCTACAGGTACAATAAAGCTTACAACAGGAAAATGTAAAGAAAAAAATTAAACAATATGAGATGAAGAAACATGGATTACTTATGCATAAAAATAGAATTTATGTTCCTAGTTCTAGAGAAATTAGGAATTTGGTATTAAAATAGGTGAATAATGTTCCATATGTCGGACATCACAGTTACCAGAAAATAATTTCTAGCAGTAAGAAACCAATTCTTTTGGCCAAGAATGAAGAAAGATGTTGTTGACTACATTGCTAGATGTATGGAATGTCAAAGAGTGAAGGTCGAGCATAGATACCCAGTGGGTTTGCTACAACCATTACCAATTCCAAAGAATAAATAAGAAGTGGTAACCATTGATTTTATAACTAAATTTTCCAGGACGACAAGGAAACGTGATTCAATCATAGTAGTGGTTGATAAATTGACAAAGGCTGCTCATTTTTTCCTGTAAAAACGACTCATACAACAACTAATATTGCAGAAATTTACATGAGGGAGATTGTTAGGTTGAATGGGATACCTAAGGAAATTGTTTCAAATAGAGATGCAAATTTTACTTCAAATTTTTGCATGGGAATCCGAACATATGGGAAGACAAAGAGGGGATATGAGATACAAAGCACAACATACCATCCACAGTCATACGGGAAGACAAAGAGATTCAACCAAGTAATTGAGGACATGTTGAGAATGTATGTGATGGATAAGCCATCTAAGTGGGAAGATTACTTGTACTTGGTTGAGTTTTCCTATAATAATGGGTATTTAGCTTCATTGAAGATGAGCCCATTTGAAACTTTGTATGGTAGGAAATGCAATACTCCAATGAGTTGGGATAACCATCTGATAGAGTGGTACTTGGGCTAGAATTTCTCAAGAATATGGAAGACCAGATGGTTAGAATTAAGCATAATTTGAAGGCATCCCAAGATAGACACAAGATCTATGCATATAAGAATAGGAAAAACAAAGAATTTAAAGTGGGGGAGCATGTGCTTTTGAAAGTGAATCCCAAGAAGAGATCATTGAAGTTGGGTAGTTGTACAAAGGTAGCAACCAGATTCTATGGTCCATTTGAAATATTGGGCAGAATCAAGCCAGTAGCCTACATACTTGCATTGCATGCTTCCGTGAATGTGCATAATGTATTTCATGTATCTTTGTTGAAAAAGTATGTACATGATCCTAACCATGTTATTGATTGGAATTTGATTCAGGTGGAGTTAGAGGGAGACTTTTAGGTCCAGCCAATGCGCATATTGGACATAAAAGTCAAAACGCTCCAGGATCAAGTTATATAGCTAGTAAAATTTGAGTGGACCTGCTACGGTCCTGAAAATGCTACTTGGGAGCATGAAGATGTCATGAGGGCAAAATACCCACAATTTTTTGAATAATTTTGAAATTTGTATTTTCGATTATGTATATGCACCGAGGATAGTGCCAAAATAAGGGGGAGGGGAATGCAATACCCCAGTTTTGAGTCCCCATATTAAATAATGTATTTTTTTTTATTTGATGAAAGGCTATAGTTCCTAAACAATTAAAAGAGGTCAGAGTGCCTAGGAAATGTGATTCTTTGATTATTATCAATAATAAAATGCATTGTTGGATGCTAGAAGAATAAGGATAAGAGTTATACGAGGCTATGAATCCACAAGAGAGGGGGATTAAGGGGATACATTTTTTATTATAATTACCCATGATTTTTTTTAGTCGAGAGAATCAATTACAATAGCTTCTTGGGGAATTTCATGTGGTTCTTGATTTGCAAGTAAATATATAAAACCACCTCTTGTGGGTTGTTTGGGGGTTCTTCTCCATGGTTCTTCTTGTTGGTTGTGGAGCCTGATTATCTTCATGATTCAGAGGTCCTTGCTTTCAGCCGTGTTTATACCCCATGAAGTATTTACACCCCAGAAGTATGTACACTCTTCCATGCGGGGGAGTGCAGAGGGAGGGTACCCCCTTTACGAGGTCCAGGGGGCCTATCCCCCTGGATGGGGGGTCTGGGGGCAAGCGGGCCCCCAACGGGGGTTCGGGGGCGAAGCCCCCGAAGCAAAAATTGCCTTGTAACAGTATATTGTAATTTCATTGTAAATCTGGACCGTTCATTATAAGGTCACAGATCTAACGATAGAGATTATGTTAGGGTTTTTTTCCCTAGAAGGCAACCCTCTTTTATGAGGGAAATGTATCGCGGCTATGGATGGTGGTGAATATTGTATTCTGAGAGAGGAGACTGTGAGAGAAAGAAGAGGAAGTTA
>JASDQU010347462.1:0-10026 GCA_032191745.1 Picea mariana
CGTGCCAATGCTAGGCATGTTCATACCTATTCTACTACAAATTATAGCTTTTCTTTTTGTTATTAGTGCAACCATTTCCCCAACACTAAGCCATGACCAAACATGGTCATTTTAAGTTGATATTATTTGGTTCTGTGTTTTGACTACCTTGGAGTTATTGAATTTCTTTTTCCATAAAATTGTGATTCCTATATAATATGTTTCCCTGGTGTTACAACAGGGAGGCTTCTTTAACATTTATTCTACAGAGAATGCTACAAAATCGTCAGGAAAAGTACTACCTACACTTAGATTAAGGGATACTTGTTCAAGCTTGGGCTTGATTATATATTGAGAATATGTGTGAGATAAGATGAAATTCATGACATCCTCCATATACATCATGATGACCCATGTAGGGTTCACTATGTAGAAAAGAGGATGAGCTACAAAATCTTGCAAGCTGGCTACTATTGGCCTACACTCCATAGATATGCTCAACACTATGTCTCTCACTTGGCCTACCCTCCATAGATATGCTCAACACTATGTCTCTCACTGTGGTGAATGCTAAAGGATGGTAAACCCTAGCAAAAGAGATGAAATGCCTTTGTAGCCTCATATTTCATTAGACGCTTTTGACAAGTGGGGCCTAGACTTTGTAGGGTCCATTGACCCTCCTTCAAACCAAAAGAGGCACATCTTGGTGTGCATCAATTAATTGACAAAATGGGTTGAAGTGAAAGAAATGAGGATTGTAATAGAGGAAAAGGTAGCTCAATTTCTACATGAAGACATCTTCTCAAGGTTTGGGGTACTAAGGGAAATAGTCATAGAACAAGGACCACAATTAACATGAAGTCTCAATGAACATATCATGAAGTTGAACAAGATATGCCACAGAAAATATTCTACGTACCACCCTCAAGAAAATGGACATGTAGAGGTGACCAACAGAGCATTGGAGGACATCCTCACCAAGAAATTCAACATTCATAAAAAGGACTGGAAAAACAGGTTGATTGAATTTGTAAAGAAATTCAACATGCATAAAAAGGATTGGGAAAATAGGTTTATTGAATTTGTATGGGCATATATCACCACTTAGAATACCACAATAGACTTCAAAATTGTGACACCCAATATTGCTTGTAGCCTAAACCTATACCTCTCATTATACCAAGGATAAAGATGGTAGGAATTAAATTCCTTGGATGAGTACAAACATCAATCCTTGATCCACATAGAGGTGGTGCAACCACAAAGGAAAATAAAGGATGACAAGATAATCAGGCCTAGAAGTTTTAAGGAAGGGGATTAGGCACTCCTCCATGACACAAGATTCAATTGATTCAAGGGAAATTTAAGAACTAGATGGTTGGGCCCTTACAAGATTAAAACATGCTATAATAATGGCTTAGTAAAAATAAGGACAATAGATGAGGAGAGCATTCCCTTCCTAGTCAATGGTTATAGACTCAAGATCTACAAAAAGACTATATCCAAGGAAGAATTCATAGTCACAATCAAAACACATCAGTTGGATGTTGTTTTAAGTAGCAATACTATAAACCCATCCTAATGACAATGGGATCTTAGAAAAAATAAGAAAAAAGAGGGAAAAAACAATAAAATACCCAAGTGAAAATCTCACTAAGGCACTTTGGATGGGAATCTATCTAAAAAACTCCATGGAGGTAGTATTAGGTCTATAATAAAATATTCCTCATCATGAATACCCTAACAATCTTGATGGGGTGGAGAACTGATGACAACTGGAAATGGCACAATGCCCTGCAAAAGAAAAAAAAAAACTAATTTTGTTTCATCAATGTTTTCAAGTACATGGGACTAGCAACAAGCCATGGAAAATATACAAACTTAGGCCAGCTTGAGCATTCCAGGATACTAGTAATAGAAATAAAAATAATTAGCTCATATACCACAAGAGAAACACAAGGAATCAACATATACATGCTCTTAAAAACCCTATTTGCAATTATCATCATTCTCCATTTCTTAATCTCCACCTTACACATTCTCCAAATTCTCCATACCCATGCACCAAACAACGACACATTTACACCAAAAAATTATGTTACAAATTTCAGTTAAAGTCCCACTACCATTCTTCACCATCACCTGATATCTTGCAAACTACTATGTGTTATCATTACAAAACAGGGTTTAGGTACTATTGGGGAAATTTTTCTACTATTATAGGTTGCAAAAACATTACCTTTTCTAATTTTTCAAGAAGCTACACAATGTTATCACAAAAATAATTTTCCAAGAAGTATGATGCATCATACAAGGCATCAAAAGCCAAGTATAAATCCTCTTCAACAACCGACAACATATGCAGGTATATACAAGAATGTTATGGCTCAAGCAAAATAGAGAAATTATACTTTGGCCATGTTCCACAATCAACATAGCCACCATGTCAACATCATCCAAAGTAGAAAAGGATCATCAAATACTTTCTAATACACCTTCCATAAAAATTTTAATCATAACTAGGTATACACGCTACTCTCAAATCAAAACTAGGTGTATTTTGGTCCACTATAGGTAATGTACAAAAACTTTGTAAATTTTGTAAAAACAAAAAAAATCTACATCAAAGAGATGCCTATGCAAGAACAATCCAACATGTCCTAGCAGTCTTCCTGGATGGCGAGACAACACACACAAGTGCAATAGCAAGAAGGTACTAAGGCAGCCAACCATGCAACACAACACATGTAAGTCAACTTCAAAATGCAACCTAAATGCACACATACATAATTGCAAGATTTGTTCTCTATTGAAGACATTTTCAAGAGTTTCATGGTTTAAAAGACATAATAGAGTTGCAGTTCCGAGGAGCATACTAAAGTCTAATACACAAACCCTTTCCAACCTTCCCTTAACCATTTTACACTTCTTTCCAACATCTTAGCATTAGACATATTATTCATGCAAAAACCATAATATCCATGCAACCTTCAAACCTTATACATGACACTCCATCCCTTAAATCCACTCACTTCATCTCATCTACCCATATACTTCATACATTTTCCATCATACCAACCATCACCATCTAATCCTATGCACTAGAAACACTAAAAACCTAAAGTTGTGCTTGTGGCTACAAGAGCAGGCTAAATACACTGCTATAGGGAGCTACAGGAAGGCTTATGATACTAGCTGTAGGAAACTATAACAAGGGAACTTGCTACAAGAAGTTACAAGAGACATCCCACAAGCTCGCAGTTTCAAAATTTTGGAGTTTCAAGGGTACAAGATAAATCAGAGGACCATGCTACACATCTTCAACCATTTCTTTAGCCAACAAACCCAATCTGTCCAAGTATTCAAGTTTCTACAGGATCCAATACAGACCTACAGGAAGCTATAGGAGATAAAGAAGTTCATTATTTTCACATCCATTGATCAAATAATGCATAGGAAATACCCCAAAAGTATAGAATTGTTCATCTACACCTTCACTGGCATCTATGCAATCCATGAAGCAAGATGTAAAAGGTACTTCACTCACTATATCTTCAATCTCATTTCATTTAGTTAATAAAATTGCAAACCCAAAATATTGTCATGGTCAACAAAACCAAAATTCACTCAATCCATCATCACCAAGGTGGGCCACGATTCTACACGTGGGGGGCGGGGGTCACTGAAGTTTTCAGAGGTGGTCACCATAAGGTTGAAGTGGCAACTTAAGTTGTCAAAGAGATGACATTGAAAACATCATTGAGGATTGGTCAAAAAATACACAATAAAAAATATGCCATTTATGGGAAAAGTCACATCAAATGTGCACCAACTTTTGAACTGAAGTAAAGAGCACATCCACCACCTAAAAAATCATAACCACGATCACTCTTTCATGTAAAGAATTCCAATACACCAACACACAACAAATAATCCAAAATGAGTACACAAAAGGAGAATTTACACAAGGGAAGCTACATGCATCGGTTTCAAGATAAGAGATCAGAGCATACCTCTTCCAAAACTAACATCAGCTTTATGAGCTATTTCATTACAGAGAAAACTCAACAAAATTTCTTTTCTTTGATACCCTCTAGTCCTTATTGAAATTTTGCTAGTTTTTCTTGTCAGTTTTCTTCACAGGTTTGTGTGTGCATCCAGACTTTGGAACCCTCCTAAGTCATCCAATTACTTGTTAATACCTCATTTTTTCACTGATATTGCTACAAGCTATCACCTTGGTTATTTTTCTTCACCCATACAATTTTCCTTCACAAATGTTTTCACAATTGTGTCCTCAAAGGTGCTAGGAGTCAACCATGCTCTCCTTAGACCACCATTCACCATATATACAAGATATCTCCTTGTTTACTCAATCCAATTGATAAATGGCAAGCTCAAGCTTGGGTATATAGAATTTTTTTCCCTGTCCCCAAACCCTGCCTGCTTCGAATTTCTGCAGTTATTTTGAGTTTTGAACCTAAAGAGAAACTCCCTTGTGTTGATGAGAGAAATTGAACGCTCATCAACTGGAGGAGTGGATTCGGTCCGGGGTTGTCTAAATAACCCAAGTCGTTTGGGATGATCCACCCCGATAGGTTTAGCGGCTTCGCTGGCCGATCTAAGTCCTAGGAAAACGAAAGAAAAACTAAACTAAGAAAAACTAATCTAAGTGAGAAAAGGAGCTACAACAAAACTATATACAATTCTAAAACATATATACAGTTTACTTACTAATATCATAAAACAAAAATCCTACTTATTTAAATGTTCCTCTATCGTTACAATTATATCTCAATCATAGATGTACAGTATTTACAGATTACAGATTTTAAATGAAAACCTGCAAAAATCATTTGTAAACTGTCCTATGACAACAAAACTATTGTTTTTTATTTTACTAATTTTATGAGAAAGAAATAAATGAAAACTATCTAAGCTGAGCAATTAATATAATAATCCTAACCATAAATCTGAACTATATATATCTATCTAAACTACTTAAATAACACTAATAAACTAACCTGTAATAATGCTTTCCAACTTGTCCCGTGCAAAGTATCCGATTCAACTGTTCGATGGGAGGAAACCCACACCAAATTTTCCACAAGCTTCTTGTAAGCAGAAAGCAGCAGTACTCTTTGAATATAAATGACAGGACGAACAAGACATAAAATGACAACAATCTTAAAATTTACAAGTCATCACATTTAGATAAACCCGTATCCGAAGATCTGTACAAAATGATTCATTTAACGAAGAAGATAAACCTTAAATTCATTAAATTGAAACAAAGTAATTGCGGTACTTTAAAATAAGAGATATCAGATATGGACAACATATAAACCAAATCACATGAACCTGCAACGAATTATGATAGCTAAAGTAGTCGATAATTGATTGCAAACTGATATTAAGAAAACTTGAAATAAAAGTTTGATATATTGAAAGCTAAAGTTGTTACAAAACATCCACTTTCATCCCAGTTTGTATCCTCATAAGTCCAAAGTCTTACTTCTCCCAACAGTGATGATGTTTATTACAAAAATTAATGAGTATATAAAAGCCATAGGGTAAAACATCCCTGTGGGGATTATCAAAAATAGATTACAAAAAATCTGGGCACAATCTCCCAAGTCTCTATTTCTACCTATGACTAACAACTTGAAACAAAACTATATAATAAAAAACATGTTCTAAAATGCCACATCATGTCCAATTTGCCATTGAAATTCGTATGTACCTGTGGATAGGCAAAAAAAAACAATTTTTAGATAATGTTTTAATTGCAAAATCAACAAAATCCAAATTTTATGACTAGCTAATAGAATCAAACGATTCTGTAGCTAGTCATATTATCAAACAGAATCGTATAGAATTAATCTAATGATAACAAAAATGTATGCTATATATCACACAAATCCTAATTACTAATTTTAAAACTAACCAAATCATTCATGCCAATTCAAAACTAACAGAATCGTATTTGAATAGATCGAATGGTAACAAGAATGCATGCTATCTATCAAACAGATCTTTGATACTAATTTAAACACAAACCAAATCGTTTATATCAATCCAAAACCAACCAAATCATATTAAACCAATTTAATCAAAACAGAGCTGTAATTGATCTAGCAATTGATCTAGCAATCAAATCTTTTGTACAATTAAAACGAAATCATTCTTGGTAATTTGATCATAACAGAATCGTTTTTAAATCTATCAAAGACAAACTATTTCTGAGCTAATTCAAACCAAAAATCAACAGTGAAATAACATACCTGGGTTGTAGGAAAACGATTTGGTCAGGATAGCTTTGAGTTAACAAAGGTCGTAGCTGCCTCAACATTTTAAAGAGAACAGAGCCTATTGTCTTTCAGCATGCTGATAGACTGCTTGATGAATCTTTGGATTGATCAAGGGTTCAATAGGAGGCAAGAGTGTAGGAGGGGGAAAGGAAGGTCGAGTGAGAGAGGTTCTGAGGCTCAGGCCTGGAGAAGTGATAAACATTTGAACAAATGCACACAGACCAAAACGCACCTTTCATCCACGGAGAAGATCTGAAATTTGACCTCTAAAACATGAACTATAACCCTGTAATAAACCAATTTCTGAGGAAATCGCCCACACAGAGGGTAAAGGGGCTAATTTATGTTCTGGGTTTTGAAGGGTTCGATTGGATTCAACACCGTTTGCCCAGAAACGCCCATGTAAAAACGGGTCTCTGGGAGGCAATTACGGGGTTAGCCTACAAAATCTAGTATGGTGCTTCTCTCTAAGTTCAGAAATGCCTCATTGCATGTCAAATATTTATATCTCAAATCTATAAAAGACTCAAGTCGTACCTGATATGCTTGCATGCCATTTCTTACCAAAATGAAAAAACATTTTACTATGAATTAAATTCCTAAAACAAATCATTATGACCCCTTGATGAAACATTTACTGGCATGCCATATGAATGAAAGCTATTTCAAATTCTCTAAGGGCCAAACAATGTGAGCACAACTGATTACCTGTACAAATGACTGTAGGAACACTAACTTCAGAACTAGTACAGAGGTTGTAATTGAACTTCCATTCCTTCATAAGGACGAAGGCCCCACTTACCAGGTGGTGATACACTTGGGTGCAAGAGATCTAAAGAATCATCATCTTCCTGGTTTTCCATAACCCAGTTGCTTTTGGGTGGAATCCTAATTTTCTTTCCTCTTTTAGACTCTCAAAACTCTAAGTAACCCACGGTCACAACACCAGAAATAAACCATAGAACTAGACCCCAGTTAAGTCCTCTCACATTCTCTGGCAATGTCAAATAACAACGAAGTTTGGGCACCATTAGGTTCTATGCGCACTACAGGTGCCATGGTAGAGAACACACAGTCGGCAGGGTAAACGGACAGGGGTTTGGACAGGGTATACGCAGGATTGTAAGCTCAGAGATTTCCCCAAAACCAACANGTAACCCGAGATACAAGGCATGCATTAATGCCTAAGTGTGCGAGGGTGGTGGAAGGCAATAAACCCATGCAAAACAGTCATATCCAAATGTACAATCGACAACACGTATGGTGATTAAAATCACCATTGGTGTATGTTAACAACAATGCTAATCAAACAACTATTGATAACTATGATGAGTTGACCTGAATATTTGCACAAGAAATAGTGTTATTTAAAACCAAAACAATATTTTGAAATCAGCACCAAGGGTTCGATCATGACAAGTATGTGTTGTATGAAATGATTGCACCAAGGGTCTAACCACAATGTGAATGTGTTTTCATGAAACCAATGCGCCAAGGAATTTGATCAAAGTACATCAAACTACTATTGTATCAAGGACTCAATCACAATCACTAGAACAACATTGCACCACAAATTAATAAAAATGAAGTCATATTAAAAACAAAAAACGCCCAGTGAGTAAAGGTTTTGGTGTCTTGCCAACTGTGTGACTATCATTGAGTTATGGGCAAAAATGACCATAGAACAAGATTATAATCCAGTGACGATTTTAATGCCATCGACATGACTTCGAACTCAAGGTTTTCACGCTTGCAGTCATGAAAACGAAAACAAAAGGCAAATGTGCAAATGCGTAAGATAATAGTGTTTCTTTATTCAAACGATTGTGATGAGAATCAAGGGTTCCAAAACACTTGCGTAGGAAGCTTATAAGGAAAGGATAAAAATGAGAAATGGCTGCCAAGAATGGCGACACACTGGTAGAAGCAGTTATCTCTGCCAAAAAAAAAAAAATCAGATTATGATAATGAGAATAATTCTAACCCAAAACAACCATAAAATTGTTTAAACATCATCAGTAATCAAATATTCCAGCAGTTCTTAAAGGATGAAAACTGATAACAATCTTAAGACAAGCGAGACATGATATTAAAGATCAAATCTCCAATAGTGTTGACAGGGCCACTGCTGCCAGCAGGCGTTCATAGCCTCGATAGGGTTTCCATTTAACCCACTCTGATATCTGTATCCTACCAAGAAGTTCCAGATTAGAATAAAGGACATTTTAAGGTCAAGAGATTTCATACTTACGAATTTTCATATACCTGACATTGCTTCGCTGCCCGCGGGCCTGTTCAGTACCCCGGTGAAGTTTTCTTGGCGTCATGCATGCATTTACCCGCTGCCAGCAGACCTGTTCAGCATCCCGGCGGGTTTACAAGCACTTCCCATAGCTCTTTTATGATTTAATTTTTTAAAGATATATAATTGAGGAGGGTGACGCTGAAAATTATGTTATTTTGACATATTTTTTTACAGACCTTGAAAGAATTTTTTAAAACTTTCCTTCATTAAGATTCATAGATGGTTTGTTTACAAAACCAACCTTCTAAGGTAGGGAGACATCTTCTGAGTCGTTTCCTTAAGGAACAGGGACATCGTAAGAAGATAATAGATGACTATGACGGGCTTTACTCACAGATTGAAATCAATTGACTTCTTTCAAAAAACAGTCTTTTCTCAACACAGATGTAAATTTCAGAAGTATATAATTGATGTTTATACAACTTTTTAGCAGTCATTTCAGAGAAAGAATTTTCTATTTTCTTTGTCTGAACAGTTCAAAATGCAGGTATGTGTATTTCAAAAAACAAAAACTAATAAGCATAAAAGGAAACAAAACACACCAATGAAGAAAAAATTGGAAAGCAAAGAAATCCAAACAACAAAAAACAAAAAACAAAATATGTACAAAAGGTGCATCTGAAAACTTCATGCCACAAAATCCCTTGGGAGACTGAAAAGTAGGAAAATCCTGTTTGATGGGAAAGCAGTCTTACTCGTGGTACCTTGGGTCAGGGTTGATTTAGATTTATTTATCTCTTTACTTTCCATTTAATATTTTCATGACGATACTGCGTTTTTGAAAATAAATGTTCAACTAAGAGTAAAGAGAAAAGGATCAAGGGGACTTCCCGGACAATAGCCGTATTATGGTTCTCGTGGTGTGCCCACTTGCGTTCATGACTGCATTATTACAAAGAGAAATAGTGAGAAATACAACTGAAAGGAAAACCTATTCCTAAACCTACCCTAACTATTAAACACATCAGGATACTACGTGAAGTCATGCTTCCAATGTAGCCATCGGAGTAACTCCAATCCTGCAATGGAAACAAGATCAAACATTATTAATAAGAATGGTGATATATCAAAAAATGACAGAAAAATATCACACTTACCTTCATAATCATCATCTAAAAACAAAGTAAGCATGATATTACCATTCCCTTGAATATTCTTGATGTACGAATCCTCCAGCCATTGCGCAATCTTGTCGTGATAAGGGTCATAATGGCATGGGCAAGTGTAAGTAGGTTTGAAAAACTTGTCAGGATTACGAGGAAATGGAATAACCATCAGCCAAGGCTGAAATGCCCCATCCTCCTGACAATTCTCTAAGTGTTCATTAATTTCTTCACATGGAGGATCTAAAAGAAATATGTCACGCCTACTTCCAAGATGCTTAGGTAAAAAGAAAGCAAGCACAACTTTGTCTTTATTATGAATTTTTTT
>JASDQU010347463.1:0-10295 GCA_032191745.1 Picea mariana
ATTAACATGTTTGGAAATATATTTAAAAACAAAGTAATACTATTATTGGTATTCAAATTCTTATTACAACTTCGCTAACTTCCATTGTTACTCATAGTATTTCTTGATTTTCCTTGCCTACAATGTTATGTAATTAAATTAGGATTAATGATATTCACAAGGGTTGCCTCACTTGGATTATAATGTGCAAGGGGTGGTGTAGGTGTTGTGCTAGCTCCACCGCCTCCTCAGGGTAGCATGTGTGTTAGTTCTATATCTTCTTCTTCAAATAACTAGAACACATCTACAAGCACTTCTTTTGGTTGTGCCTCTGTATATAAGCACTCATTTATTAGTTTGTTGGAGTTATCTTTGAGCATATCTCCATGTTGCATTGTCTCCAAACCATCTATCTACACCTGAGTGTCCAAATGTAGGGTACATGTAGCTTGTCCATTGGATCCTTTGGACGTCCCTCTGCTCTCCCTTTTCTCTATGGGGTATCCCTCCACAAGTAACCCCCTTTCTCTTAACCACCATCCAACCTTTTCTCCTCCTTTACTCAACTTCTCCAACTCTTTCAATTGTGACTCAACATTGCCTTCATGAATCACCTCCTTCTATAACGCTTTTTTGCATTTAGGTTTTGATCTCTTTTGATTTAGCCACCATCGGTTGGTGATCTTAGCACATTTTAGGTCTATTTATGCTCACTCTTATTCTCGTGCTAATTCCATGGTACCTTCCTCCCTCGTGCTTTCATATTTGCGAGCACCATTCTAGTCACCCCTCAACGTAGGGTTTACCCTGCCATGTCTAACGAGATAAAGGGTAGTAATTATGACTCTACCTTAAATATTTTACTCAAGTAGGATGTTCTATCACCTATATTTTGCATGGTCTCTTCAAGAACCATTCCTCATCTCGTGAATAGGACTAACATTGTTTTAGTACAAAATCTATAATTTCTCCCTCCAAAGTACTTTTGACCAAAAAGTCCATGACTCATGCTATAGGGTCATTGTTACAATATAATACAACTAAGCTCTAAGTGTTCTAGGTCACATCCTTCCTTTCTCTCCAACATCGGTATCTAGGGTTCTCTTGAGGCCTCTACAACCATTCAAACATGCTCATGGGAAACTCGACCTAAAATATTTTGTATAGAACATCAAACAAATCCAATCCTTAAACTGTAGTGGCATCCATCCAATTAGGGGAGCATTATGTCTAGAAAAAAGGTTGATTTGTTCATCAAACCAATCCTTTATATCCTTCTTTATAAGCCACTATGTCATACAATTGTGATTCCCCACATTTCATTGTGGTGTCCTAACAATGGAATCATTTGTTGGCTTGATTGAGTAGACTAGGGTCCACTCGGGTGTCCACCAAAGGGATTGTAGTCTACCACTAACATATCAATCCTTGAGTACATGGAAGTTCCCATGCAAGGTGCATTGCTAAGACTTGAGATTATGGGGAAAGGATGATAGATGACATGTGGAACTACATCTAAGTTGAAATATCTATTGTATCTATTTATATGTCATGTCCTCATTTTTGGGTTCCCTTGTTCTGTAGTGGAAATGACTTTTGTGGCTTGTCAGTGAAGAAAAAGGGAGACAAAAGGGGTTATTTAATGTCACTTGGTTATGAGATGTTATGTTTTTAAAGTGATTTTAAGGAAATAAAGTAAGTTTAGATTAATAAGTTACTTAAACATTATTAAAGTGACTTATCTTAAAGTGAAAGTAAAAGGGGAATAAGGATTATATTTGATTTAGTCAAATAGGGGAAAGTTCTAGAAGGCATGGTAGAAGGATAAAAGAAAGGGTAGCGCTTCACTTTGTCATCATGTTTTAGATTGTTCTCTTTGGAGTGCTCTTGGAGCCAAGGTTTTCGTTAGGGTTTTGGCAAAACCCTTCCATTGTAATTTAGTTTCAGTTGTGCAAGATCCACCCTAGCTAGACAAAGGAGGAGGATCCATCCATGATTTTCACTTGAGCTTCATCTTCTGGTTTGGCATCATCTTGGAGGGGGTTTGGAGATTGGAGTTAGTCCTTCTGTAGTTTATGGGAGGAAGCTTCGTCTATCAAGGAGGTAGTGGCACCATTTAGATTTTTGCTTGTTATTGGGCATTTTTCATTGATGTAATGCAACTGTCTTAGCATCCATTAGAGACTTCTTGTGTTTTAGATTCCAGTCATAAATAAAACGCCATAGTGACATTTCCATTTCATGTGTACCGACAATAATTGCAATGTGTTGGACGAAAATATTTTATGAGAATGAATGCAAAAAAATTGTGGAAAAATGTTATGAACATAATATATAATAATAAATATAAATACATTATAATAGTTAATGAAGAGACACCTTCCCAATGAAAGGTCATGTATTTTCATGGAAGGGCACCCCTACGTGGGTATATAAGGCCCTCATTCTTATTGTATCTCATCATCTCATATTCATATACATTATTATTTAATATATTATCCTTTATGGATTATAACATGTTGTCCTGCCTACATTGGGTATTTACCTGATGAATTGGCTTGTCTCAATCCAAATTTTGGCCACAAATAGAGTTTCTCTAAAATCAGGTCTTTGACCTCTTATTGGCCATTGGTCATTTATAAATCAAATATTCTACACATTTCAACGAAAGTAAAAATGTCATTATGCACAAAATAAAATAAAATAAATAAAATAAAAGATAAAAAAGTTTTTCTTAAGGGGCACGTGAAGAAGTATAACCGCACACCAAGAAGTTTGAAAGAAATATTCCAGATTTGACATTAGTTAAGTTAATTGTCATTTAAAAAATGAGAAAAAATAATTTAAAAGAAAAAGTTTCAAAGAAGAGGAAAAGTGAATATTTTATTTTGCCTTTGGAGATTTACCATCCCATGGTTTTGGAAAACCACTGGCCCATGGTATTCCATACCATATATAATATATATGTGTGTATTTTCCTCTAAAGAAGTATTTCACAAAACTTAGGGCCGCTTTTGTTGAGCCCTAACCGCCGCTAACAAATAGTCAAGAGTATAAAAGGTGAGGTATTTTTTATAAAGTATAAAAAAGACTATAAAAATTGGAGTGAAAAGATATATAAGAAGGAAAGAGTATAACTAAAAGAGTTCTTTTGGAAAGTGTGAAGGTAATATTAAATTATTTTTCATTAATTACCAAGGAAAAAAAAGAAAAAGAAGAGATTAAGTGAATATAAAATTAATTTTGGTAAAGTATAAAGAAAATATTCAAAGTTTTTAAGTTCCATATATATAAAAAGAAGAATTATCAATGATTATTTTCTTAAAAGAATATAAAGGAATATTAGAGGAAGATATCTATTAAGTCAAGAAGCTTAAGTCTTATTATTATTAAAGGGATATTATAATAATTATAAGGTCAATTCAAATTAAAAAATGGATTTTAAGGAAGGAATATTTTCTGGTAAAAATCATCTAAGTAGATACATCAGATTATTAACATTTAGAGGAAATATTAAAGAAAAAGAAGTTAACATCCACATTTGCCCAGATAAGAAGAAAAATCACATAAGTATGGATTTGGCGAATCAATTAATAATTCCTTAAACAAATGTAATCGAAACAAAAGACTTCCTTTTTGCAATAAATATGACATCAAGGATTTATCCTTGACACTCGAAGATTATAAACTCGTATTGAATTTCGAGGTTACAACTATATATGTAAAAGAGGTTGATATAATCCTCGGCTAGACTTGGTTAGAGATGCTGGGTAGCTTAATATTAAACCTTGAGAAAAAGTTTTTAATGTTTTTCGACAAGAAGAAAAAAATAAAATTACATGACGTCTCAGTAAATTCAGATTCAATATCTACGTCAAAAGATCTTGATCAGATCTCCAAAATACTGTTGTCAGACAAACAATAGTCAATACTTGAGATCCAAAAAGAATGGGACAAAATCGTCATAGACAAGGACGTAGAAATTTGTCGCCTAAAAGCTCATAATCAAAGTTTACTCACCCATATTAAGAAGATAAAGAGTGATAAGAAGAAGGTACAAGACAAGTTAGAACAACTTATCAATAAGGAATCATTGGTAGACAAAGAGACAATCACTGAACCTATGGAACTACAGAAGTCTTCAAATGGAAAAAACCTAATGGTGGATAAAGTAATTAATACAGACCCAGTCAACCTTACAGCTCAAAGGCATTCAATTGATGTAAAGAGGTCTTCACATGTCGAAGTAGAAACAAGCTAGGTCTATGAAGAAGACTCAATTCCAAATGTTAATCAAGAAGAAGCTACAAGTACACGAAGTAAAGATCAGGTTGCAAGGATGCCTTATAGACATCCTAATCACAAAAATCGATACTTCAACCAATCAATGTATCCACATAAACAAATGAAAAATATGTAAAAAATTATTACCTCCATTACAAATGATGTTGAAGGTAGAAGTTATCATGGGAGTCAAAATACATCAAATTGTCTACAAGAAACCCATAAAAGCCCCATTGTGCAGAAGACTGATTTAAGGTGGGCAGACTCCCTTACAATTYGACRGTTCTACACAAYGCTCAGAAGATCCTAYCGTTTCAAGTCCTCAACGATCATTAATTCAGGAATAAAGAATAAGGAGAYGATATTACAAKCCAGAGAAAGAGACAAGTCTTCCAAAAGTATGCTYTGAGGASAAAGCAATTTTAAGGGGAAGGCAATGTTATGAACATAATATATAATAATAAATATAAATACATTATAATAGTTAATGAATAATTAATGAAGAGACACCTTCTCAATGAAAGGTCACGTCTSTTCATGGAAGGGCACCCATGCATGGGTATATAAGGCCCTCATTCTTATTGTATCTCATCATCCCATATTCATATACATTATTATTTAATATATCATCCTTTATGGATTATAACTTGTTGTCCTACCTACATTGGTATTTACCTGGTGAATTGGCTTGGTTCACCACAAAAAATAACATAATTGCATCAAAATCCATAACATCCTTGCCTAGCTCTATTGGGGATATTACAGTGGTATCAGAGCTGGAGATCTTTCCAACCTAAGGGAAACAATGATACCAAGGCCAAGTTAAGGGTTGATTTGACCTTGAAAGTAGTCGTAGCAAAGATCTACTTGGTAGCTGAGTTGATTTGTTCTCCAAGGGACGAATTTATATCACTAGAGCTTCATTTGGTCATCTCTGTCAGTGTAGAGGCATAACAGTAGGGTTCCTTGAAGGGATCGATCAATCTCTTTGCAGGTCAAAAGTAGTCGAGTGGAGTTTGTGGCAGTTGTGAGGCTGTTGAGGCATTATTGGAGGACTCGATTCACTTACCAGTAGAGTTGAGAGGGTCGTGGGCACCTGTGAGGGAGTCGCCTCTCTCTAGTCTGCAGATCAAGTGGAAATTGAAGCATCATTTTGTGTTTTCACTTCAGATTGAGATAGTTCATGGAGCTCTTGAGTAGGATGAGCTTACACTTCCACAGACCATGAGGATAGTGAACCATATCGTGTTGGCTTAGGGGAAGGCTCTTGGCACATAGAAGAGATCGTTGGGAGGTTTTAAGGGAGTCGTCTCCCTTCCTTATTGCATGTTGTGTGGTTGGATGGGTCGTTGGAGGGGTTTGTGGGGACCAATCCATCCCAATTTGCATATCCATGAGGAGTATGAGGGGTCATGGGGGTCTTGTTGTTGGTCGAGTCTGAGTTTGATGTATGCCAAGTTCTCTCAACAAAAGAGACGAAATTTTGATTGGGGACCGCCATCTTCTTTTATAGGGACCGTGTTACTCATTGCTTATGGAGAAACTGATTTACCTTGTTCTAAAGACTGTGGAGGTTGTGTAGTATTGTTGGAGGTCCGTATACATCAAAGGAAGCTCGTGAGGCTTCATAGAGGGATCAACCCTCTCATAATTGTAGAACTGTGGGCTAGGGGAAATCGTGGGGATTCCATGAGGGTCGATCCACTCACTTTATTGCAGGTCATGTGCTAAGAGGGCCACTGCAACTATATTGTAGGGTCGTGGAAGATTAGAAGGGTTGTGGGAATTTTATGCAGAGGTCGAGGGCTTTTGGAGGTATAGTGAGGACCAATTTGTTGTTGGAGGGCAGCGTGGGTTTGGACAAAAAGGTCGACATCTCCGATTTTTTTTCTAGGTTTGGAAACACATCAAGTTTTGATTTGAGTATGGTATTACCATGTTGTTTATCTGTTGTAGATATGATATCTTTGAGGTATTTTGTTACACTATTTTCATGTAATATGAAACTATAAATACGACACCACAACTCTCAATAATTTCTTACATGAGCAACCAAAACAACAAGTCATAACTATAGTAGCAACAACAGAGGGTGGGTTCTAGGGTTTAAAGTGTGAATGCAAAGTGTTTGACAAAACACTTGCAACATGAATAACTACAATAAATAGAGGAAGAATTTTATAGTGGAATTTGGGTCTATCCACCAAGTGTTTGACAAAAACACACAACCGAAAACACATAAATTGAACAACAAACCATTGGGAAAAATCAACGATACATTCCATGGACAAGGGAATGAAGACAACTCCAGAATTCATGGATAAAACTTGGAAAACTCTTCAATAGATCAAGAGAAAGCTAGAAGCAAATAAATACATTCCTTACTATCAAAAGTATCTAACATTGAGTGAAGAGATCCGTGGAGCTTTTCCCTTTAAAAGCTTCTACACTCTTTGTACGGAAGATGGTCCAAGGATTTGGACGAGGATTATTTTAAAAGCATAGGGAAGGAAGTAAAGAAGGATTAGCATGAAGGACAGATGGAGGAACATGCATCTAGCTATGTAGAGGATGTGTGCATAGAGGAAGACAAAACAATAGCCTATGATACATCATCAAAACTAGTCGATGACACTAGTGTGCTAGATGGAGAAGATGTGAATACAACATCTTGTCCTACTTATGATGACTATGAGAATATGTTCAAATCAGTCGATGTTAAGGATTCAACATATCTCCATGTGTATGATGTTTATGAGGAAGACGGTTCAAGTGGGAATTCAACACCTCATATTGTTTATGATATGTATGATGATGCAGGAATGATTGTACCAAAATATGACAAAGATTGGGAGCTATGTGTGGAGGATGACAACGAAGGGGGTGATTTTAGGGACGAGAGCAGACTAGAAAACTTGTATGAGGAGGGTAGTCTGCATTTCACAACATCATCTAATGAGTCAATTGATCCCATGTGTGACAACCCATGCCATGTTGATGAAATAACATTGTGTGATTTGGAGAACTGACTATTGGTAACAAAGGAACAAATTGTGCAGGTGTTGACAAGGGAAGATGGTGCTCATAAATTTATTAAAGACCTTATGTGGAAAACCCAATTGGAAGAGAGGTAAAAAGGAATTGCAGATGGAGTCACTAGTACCCAATTGCGTCTCATCAAAGAGGCGCTAGAGAAGATGAAATCCGATTATTTGCAATTGTTCATAGATAGGGACCTTGCTCTTAAGTTCGTTGAAGACAAGGAAAGGGAGGCTGAGAAGCTTTGTTACCAACTGAATTTGACATGCTCTTCATCATTGACAGTAGTAGAGACTCCATCATCCTTAGCAGCCATAACACATGAGGGTATGAGTGGCACTCATGATCTAAGGGAGGAGCCTCTTGTGACGATGTTGCACGAGGAGCATTCAGAGTTGTAGGTGCTTGAGGAGAGGTTTGACGCAAAGGGTTTTGACCATGCGACCATTTTGAATTGTGGGGATCATGAGTTGCTTCTATTAGAGAGACCACCAAAGACTCAAGGCTTAGCTACGTAGGAGATAGTTGAGCGCATTTCTTGCGGATCGGGCCACAAGGTAGTATATGCATCCATGGATTGGGTGGACAGGTATATGACATATATGAGCATGATCTGGGATACAGGTCTAGACGACATTAGTAGAGTGACGGATACAGTAGCATCGACAAGATACAAGAGGGTACAGGACAATCCAGTGATATGCAACAATATGCAGTGGTATTCATTAGCACTAGGTAGTATGTAGTGGAGTTGTGGGGTGTTTCCTCTAGGGATACCTCCTAACAGAGTACTCAAGCATACCATTGAGTTGAGGTTACCTAGGATCGATGAGTGGATGAGTAAGCCTTAGGGAGCGACATATCCCTTGATAATCATTCTACATCTAGGATATCATCAGAAGAGGGTCAGGGCATAGGATAGTCACAAGTATGCTTCCATACTTCATTATGATCTCTTAGGCATACCCTTAGGGTTGGCCAACATACTAGTCACTTTCTAGTCTTGTCGGAAGTGGCAGAGGCATCTATTGTTGTTATTTGATGCCATGGTTATATGCAATAGGATACGAGAGTTTCACCTGAGTCAGTTGGATGAGACAAGTGGCATTGCAACCATGAAATAAGTATTTCATTTGGACCATGTGATCTGTGCGCAAAGTGCATAGGAGAAGATCTTGACTCTGTTGGATTGGTTCACGGAGATTCCAGCAGGCATTGGGAGTGATGGACTTCCAATTTGGTGGTGGGATCTTGGCATTCATCGGAATGAAAGATTCCTTCAGAAGATCGACAAGGTCGTGATAGTGATTGGTCTACATCATTGTGGGGATGTTGTGAGAGGAGATGTTGAGCCTTGTTTTATATGGCAAGGTAGTTTTTCCCTCATGATACCCAGGACAAAATTTATCCATGGATTGGTAGGCTTTGACGTCACTGAGATGCCTTGGCGAGACATGATCCAGGATAATGAGTTCACATATTGCATTTTGGGAGTCCAGGAGAGGAGAATGCAGTTTGAGCATGGTGGTCAGACCATTATGATTGGAAGGACTGCAATGTTTGATAACTTGGCAGTCGATACAGATGAGATGCCTAGTTTTCGCTTTCAGAGTTTACTCTCAGGATGTTTAGGTTTGGTCGCTTGAAGGAATGGTCTTATGAGGAGTTGACCGAGTTTGTACAACTTTTGATTGCTTGGCTTACCAGAGGCAGTCAGGTGGATTCTGGTGTTAGCACCTGGAAAATCAGGGCAATGAGTAGAGGGTGCTTCACATCATATAGGTTAGTTTGGGACCCTGGTGACCTTACCATTTATAGGCTGGTCCAAGAGAGATCTATGTGGGGACTTTACAGATGATGCGTTGGGGGATTTTCCAAACAATGCATGGATGCCTGATTTTAGAGTGGTTTGGTAGACTTCACTGAGATACATTGGAAGGGTATGATCCTCGATAGTGGGGATGATCCTTTGAGGCATTATAACTTGTGATCACAGGAGCGGAGGATGTAGTCTAGGCAGGAGGATCATATATTTATGATTAGAGTCATGATGGCTCCTTCCTGGTGATAGCATGGGACCCTAGGATTTTATGGGTTAACAATTTGGCAGTTGGTACAGATGGGAGAGCTAGTTGTTACTTTCAGGAACCTATTCATATGGAGCAGTGGATTGGTTTCCTAGGTGGGATATTCTACAATAGGTGGATTGAGTCTTAACAATACCTGATTGTCCTATTGATCGGTGGTCTTCACGAGGCTCCTAGTGTTAGCACATTGCAGGACAGTATTGAGGGCAACAGGCGCTCTGCATATTTTAGAATGGTCTAGGACCCGAGGATCATCATTAGTTTTAGTTTCGTTCAGTTTGTTGTTCCTATGGGTGTGGTGGCATTGCTTGAGGACAGACAATATTTGGGAAGGGAAGATTTGTCATGTCCACATTTTTGGGTTCCCCTGTTCTGCAATGGAAATAACTTTCGTGACTTGTCAGTGAAGAAAAAGGGATTCAAAAGGGGTTATTTAATGTCACTTAGTTTGGAAATGTTATGTATTTAAAGTGACATTAAGGAAATAAAGTAACTTTCGATTAATAAGTTACTTAAACATTATTAAAGTGACTTTTAATCTTAAAGTGAAAGTAAAAGGGGAATAAGGGTCATATTTGATTTAGTCAAATAAGGGAAAGTTCTAAAAGGCATGGCAAAAGGATCAAAGTAGGGGTAACGCTTCACTTTGTCATCATGTTTTGGATTGATCTCTTTGGAGTGCTCTAGGACCCAAGATTTTCGTTGGGGTTTTGGAAAAACCCTTCCATTGTAGTTTAGTTTTGGTGGTGCAAGATCTGCCCTAGCTAGACAAAGGAGGAGGATCCATTCAGGATCTTCACTTGAGCTTCATCTTATGATTTGGCATCATCTTGGAGAGGATTTAGAGATTGGAGTTAGTCCTTCTGCAGTTTATGGGAGGAAGCTTCATCTATTTAGGAGGTTGTG